>JALAZF010000518.1:4102500-4301988 GCA_022829125.1 Lathyrus tuberosus
ACTTCGCAAACTAAGCTCATATCTCTGAACTGCTCAATCAATTCTAATTCTTTAACCATCATCACTGACATATGCAAAGTTTTCCGACTTAGGGCATCAGCCACAACATTAACTTTACCTGGATGATAGTTCAAACCGAAATCATAATCTTTTAATAATTCCAGCCATCTTCGTTGTCTCATATTCAATTCCTTCTGATCAAATAAATACTTTAAACTCTTATGGTCACTAAACACTTCAAATCTAGAACCATAAAGATAATGCCTCCAAATCTTCAGCATACAAACATGCGTAGGATAGTTCTTTTCATGAGTTCTTAACTGCCTCGACGCATAAGCAACTACCTTACCATTCTGTATAAGCACACCTCCTAAACCCATCTTAGAAGCATCACAATACACCACAAAAGGTTCTCCTGGATTAGGTAATGTCAAAACCGGAGCCGATGTCAATCTCTTCTTCAATTCCGTGAAACTTTCTTCACACTGAATATCCCACACAAAAGCTTTACCTTTACAAGTCAACTTAGTCAACGGAAGTGCTAACTTAGAAAATCCTTCAATAAACCTTCGGTAATAACCGACTAGTCCCAAAAAGCTTCTAATCTCGGTAGCCGACTTTGGAGTTTCCCGTTGCAACACAACATCTACTTTAGATGGATCCACAGCAATACCACTACCTGAAATGACATGACCGAGAAAACTAACCTCCTTTAACCAAAATTCACATTTAGACAGCTTTGCATATAACTTCCTCTCTTTCAAAACTTGTAATACTAGTCTTAAGTGCTTTGCATGCTCTATTTCCGATTTAGAGTAAATCAATATATCATCAATGAACACCACCACAAACCAATCCAAATAAGTATGAAAGATACGGTTCATGTACTCCATAAATACTCCCGGCGCATTAGTAACACCGAAAGGCATCACCGAATACTCATAATGTCCATAACGCGTTCTGAAGGTCGTCTTCTGAATATCTTCATCTTTCACTTTAATCTGATGATAGCCCGGCCTCAAAGCAATCTTGCTAAACACACGAGCACCTACCAATTGATCCATCAAGTCATCTATTCTCGGAAGCAGATACTTGCTCTTAATCGTCACTTTTTTTAATTGTCTATAATCAACACAGAGCCTTATACTTCCATCTTTCTTCTTTACTAACAACACTGGAGCTCCCCACGGCGATACACTTGGCCTCACAAACTTCTTTTCAAGCAAATCCTCAAATTGTTTCTTTAATTCTGACAATTCAGATGCAGACATCCTGTAGGGTGCCATAGAAACAGGTCTGGTACCAGGTACAAGGTCAATTGCAAATTCCACTTCTCTTTCTAGCGGTACATCAGGAATTTCATCAGGGAAAACTTCAGGAAATTCACGCACCACTTGCAACTCCTTAATTACTGCTCGACTCTCAATAGATAACGACGCCATCACTGAGAACATCTGAGCTCCTTCTTGCATCAACTGCTGTAACTGCCTAAAAGACAACAAACCAGCTTCTTCCTCTTCAGGAGTAGAAAATCTCACTTACTTGTTATAACAATTGATATGAACATAGTTATATTCTAACCAGTTCATTCCCAAGATTACATCCATCCCAGTTAACGACAAACACACCAAATCAACAGTAAAGTCTCTGTCGAAGATCGTCAAAGGACACTTTAAACACACAAGAGAAGTAGTCATCGATCCCTTAGCCGAAATCTCGACGAACATTTCTCCTTTCATAGAAGACAACATAAGACCCAATCTTTCAACACATTCAGCAACAATAAAACAATGAGTAGCACCAGTATCAATCATAGTGATTAAAGGAGTACTATTAATGAAACATGTACCTCTGATGAGTCTGTCCTCAGTAGTTGTCTGAGTCCCAACCAAAGCGAACACTTTCCCACCGGTTTGCGCCTTCGTTGGTTTCTGACACTGACTACCAATGTGTCCTTCTTCACCACAGTTGAAACAAATCATCTCTTTATGCTTGCACTCAGATATTGCATGCCCAGTCTTACCACAACAAAAACACCTCTTCACCTCAGCAGTACACACATTACTCTTATGACCAGGTTTCCCACATTTGAAACAAACTATGCCAGCAGGAGCATCTCCCCCACTAGTCCTCTTACCATCAGCCACTTTCTGTTTACCTTTTCCAGCTGGAGCATCATAAGGCTTGCCACGATTCTGTTGGTGCTTGCTCTTCCTCTCATTAATGATCTTATAATGAGCATTGTTATCCTCTTCATAAATTCTGCAACTATCAATTAAATCAGAGAAGACACGAATCTTTTGATATCCAATTGCCTTCTTGATCTCTGGGCGCAACCCACTCTCAAACTTGATGCATTTTGAAAACTCAGCAGTATCCCCGTTATAGTGCGGATAAAACTTAGCCAACTCAACAAACTTTGCAGCATATTTAGTAACCGACATACTTCCTTGTTTCAGCTCAAGAAACTCGATTTCCTTCTTACCACGAACATCCTCTGGATAATACTTCCTCAGGAACTCCCTTCAGAACACAGCCTAAGTAATACCTTCACCTACAGCTTCCAACCTTTGACGAGTCTCTATCCACCAGTCATCAGCCTCGACTGTTAGCATATGAGTCCCATATCGAACCTTCTGTGCTGGAGTGTAGTCCATCACACGGAAGATTCACTCCTTCTCTTTCAACCAATCCAATGCTCCATCAGGATCATACTTGCCCTTGAAGGTAGGCGGATTCCTCCTCTGGAAGGTTGCTAAACTGCGAGATCCAGCATTCTCGTCAGCGTTCGGCTGATTTTGCAAAGCCTGAGCCATTGCTTCCAACGCAGCAGCAATTGCAGCATCATTCCTTCCAGCCATCTCAACTTAACACTGCAACATAAGCAAGGTTAGAACTAATTAACAATACTCGATTGTTAAACAAAACTACGACCCAACAACTTGGCCGGACGGACCGACCAGCTCTGATACCACTAATGTAACACCCCATTTCTACCCATCAAGTAATATAAAATCAGAGTTACAAATTTTTAACGTACATGAGGAATGTTACACTTTCTACATAAAACAACGACAATTAATCACTTGGAAAACAGATACATAAAACATAATTTCGGATGAACCGATAACAACCTGCTTAGTCTTTAAAATAAAACAACTTTCATTACTACGCAGCGGATTCACAAAAATTCAGCTTTAATAACATACCATCTTTGTTCACATAAAACAACTTTAAAACAAAAGTCTTTACGAAAACAACTTAAAAATTCAACAACAATAATAAAATCAACAATAAAGGAAACATGCGTTCATCCACCCGAGTGTTACGTACCAGAGTGACGACACCGACTCGAACTAATGAAGGTAGATAACCTTAACTCTGGATTACCTGCAGGATGGCGTATAAACCATCACCAACCACAGAAGGGGTGAGATATCAAACAATATAATCGGGTATATGATAAACAATATATTAAATCAGATTATATAAAATCACCATTTCACGACATTACCATCAACATTAAACAACAACCCGACAACAATTTATGCAACATAGAAATGCGACTCAGAGAAATGCACATGCATGTGGTACCATTGGAGCAGAACTCCTAACTTAAAAATCTGCCAATTAATAAAGGCGTCAACAAGGCATAAGCCTTCAACTTAAATTTGCCAATCCAGGCCAACTTACCGAGCATCAGCTCCAACTTGATATGCTATGTATGCAACAACAATATGAACACAACAGCAACTACAACAACATTTACAACCACATTTCAACTTTAGTACTAAGCCTACAACTTAATTCTTGCCAGAAATCAAAGGCAATGCAACAAAATCACACCTGCAACTTTATAATTAACCACAACAATACTACTGCCATTTACACCATAACCAATCTATGTTACAAACGTTTCCTCGAAATTATCCGGACAGTGTTACTAAAACCGGTTAATTATTCTTCTACTAAAATTACTAATGTTTCTACTCTGCTTTAATATTATTAAGACTATTCTGGTATTGTTGTTATACAAGTTTGGCTATTATTTCCTCACTATACTGCTAGATTATTCTTCTGACACTGTTACTGCTACTAGAATGTTACCTGCTAGTTCATGACCTTGCTGTCATTTTTTTCTATTAACTGAAACTAATAGTGGATTATTTTCCTGCTAATTCACTAGTTCCACTTTTCTGTTAATTCACTGGTCCTAACATGTTAATTTACTACCATATTAATTTCTGCTAAACTATTACCTACAAGTGGCTCGCGCCACTTCCACTCACACAGAGAGGTGGCTTGCACCACCCCTTAACCACAAAACACAGGTGGCTTGCGCCACCATTAACCATAAAGGGCAAGGTGGCTTACGCCACCATTCACTATGAAGGGCAAGGTGGCTTGCGCCACCATTCATCAATTCCCAGAGGTGGCTTGCACCACCCTCAAGTGACACACAGGGGTGGCTTGCGCCATCCCCCCTTTTTTTTTAAATTTAATCCAAACCAGTTAACTCCGAACACATACCCAAAGAAACACATATAATTTCTAGCAGCCTTAATTTATCTACAGAATCTATAATTTATCAGAGATAACAACCAATTACGAAAACAACAGGAATTCAGTGTATTTATCGACACAATTCACACAGTGACAATTTTATACGAACCCAAATCCCACATATTATTCATCAATTACCCTGTTATAGAATCAGAACCCCACCCTTACCTTGGATTGAAGGTTGCTCTAAATCTCCGATCGACCTAGCTTGGCCTCTCTTCCTCTTCTCTGTAACTTCCACGTTCTTCTCCCAAAACCGAATTTTCCTCTTTTTCTGCAACTCCCACTTATTACTGCTACTTCTAATTCCTCATTATTTCTAAAAACCTAATAATATAACACTATTATTTTATTTGTCTTATTGGGCCTCATTACTACACCCCCACTAATACTACTTCACTCACCATCTAAATAAGCCCAATAATATAATATAGTATTATTTCTAATACTATAATTACCACTTAAGTTAGCTTAATTAATTAATTAACAACAACACAACTTAAATCAACATTTTATGATTAATTCAACTAAAATCGACATAACAACTCAACACAACATTTTCGACAACCAACACAAATCAAACAAATAATACGAAGATGTTTAATTAAATAATTAATTAAATAACCGGACATTACGCGATGACTTTTGATCCGACGAGGATACCTCGATCGAGCTCCGCCGTCGTTGTACCAATTAGGCAGAACACCCAGCTCGCGATGGGAAGTTCACGCCACGAAGCTAAGACCTCGACCGAGCTCTTAGCCTCGTTGAAGGTTGGAATACGCCTCCGACCACCCGACCAGCTCTCCACGCGGTCAGGGACTATCAAAGTCGAGCAAATCCCCAAAGTCTTTATTACTTAGACAAAAACAAACAAAGTATAGCAAATGCGATAACAACACACACAATTGAAAACATACAAACAGCACACGAGCAGATAAACAAAAATGCATTGAAGCGGGCAGAAGCCCATTGTACAGGTATTACAAAAGTATCAAAAAGCCCCTGGCACGCAGGCCGGGCACAAGTCATTACAAAGAAAAAATGGCACGCAGGCCAGTTAAACCGAGATCAAAAGAGAGTGGCACGCAGGCCGAACAAGCAAAACTAAACAGCAATCTCGTCCTCGACCCGGCGTCCATCCTTATCGTCCTCCTCCTCTGGCAGGTCTAACTTGCCATTGACCACACGAAGGAACGGGCTGATTCCGTCGAGCGCAAGCTGAACACCCGGATTCTCGGCACCGACCTGCTCCACTGCATTCTTAAAGCCTATCTCGAGGGCCTCCAGACTATCTTGCTGAAGTTCCCGAATCTTAGCGATCAGACTCGCGCGGTCGACAAAGATTTTCTCCTCGGCGGATTCGTTCTCTGCGGGACGAACAGCGGCTTCCAATTCTCCAATCCTGGTCCGAAAGCGATCACGCTCCTCTTGAGTCACCTTCAGTGCAGCCTTGGCCTCATTCAGCTCGCGGAGGGCGTTGTCATAGTCCTCGCATTTGGATTGGACCTTTTGTAGATCGGCGGCGACCTTGTCCTTCTCCTTCTCGAGGGCAGTGTATCCATCATTCAGCTTCTGTAACTCGGAGGCAGAGGGGGTCCCCTCGTTCAATATCCAGGCAGTCTCGAAGACTCGCATCGTGGCCGCAAGATCCTCGACAAGCGCCTCTCTCCTGGCCGCACCGTCCATTCCCTGAACTGCCTTCACCTCGGCCTCAGCAATGACGGGGGGACTTCCCCTGAAGAAATTCCGCTGAAGGTGACAGGCGGGCATCAGAAACTTCTCCGGTGAGGTAGGGTCCACCAGATCCATGAGGACAGGTCCCTCGGTCCTCGTTTTCTTGGAAGGGGTGCTCTCCGAAGGAGGAGACTGGCTACACTGTGGAGAGGCCGAACCACTTGTCGTCCCAGTCGACGTCGCAACCTGAATAACATCCTGAACGCGGCTCTTGGTTCGCTTAGGTGCTCGTTCAGCGGCCAACTTCAGGATGCGCTCGGTGGCATTCGACAATTGAGCTGCAAGAGAAAACATGAAAAGAGTTAGCACAAAGAAACAAAACTAAACGGACGCCCGAACAGGACGAGGAGCTCCTACCTAAGAACCTCTTGGCCTCATCGGGAGACTTGCACTCAAGGAGACCCCTGGTGTTTATGTAACGGGAAGTGGTCACAACCCTTCCTCGAGAGTCGAGGATGTATTTTCCATCCCTACCAACGCACTATGCCCGGTTAAAACTGGTAACATATGCGACCAACGTGGCGTACGCTCCTTTGTCCTCCTCCGACAGCTTGCCAGGCTTCACGCGGTATTCGTCTGTACCAAGCACGAAGTGCGCATCTTCCCACTCCAGGGGACACTTGGACACAAACCTTTCCTCCCCAGAACTGTCGGTCACGATGTCATAAAGCGTACCCACAACATCGTGCATCGCGGGCATGACATAGTAGAACCTATCTTTGAAATTCCTAATCGAGTATGAGTACGCCTTGAACAGCTTCCTCGGCTGTTTGAAGGAGACCCAACTATGTCGCCCCTGGTCCGTTGAACGTTGGAGGTGGAAGATGCGGAAAAAGAGCGTGAGGGTGGTCCCGATCTTGAGATAGTCACACACGACCTCAAATGCCTGCATGAAGGCAAGCGCATTGGGATGAAGCTAGGACGGCGCCAGGTGCAGACGGTTGAAAACCCCTAATTGAAAGCTGTTGAAGGGGAGACGAATACCGACCTCTTTAAAGGTAAACTCGTACATGGGGAACCTTAACCCACGGTAATACCTTAATACATTGAAAACCCCCAATTGAAATGTGTTATGAGTAACCAATTAATACCTTATCTGGTATATATATAAAGCGCAGTATGTCCAATAGTTAAGTTGCTTAATGGTTACGTTACGTTTATCTCATTCAACAAGTGTGGTTCATATTAGAGTAGACTTGTGACTTTGTTAGATTTTAATACTCCCACTGTTTTTAGTGATTTAATTGGAAAACTAATGTTTTAATTGGAATACTCCCACTGTTTGTCACATGCAATTCTTAGAACTTTATATGTGGAATCGGAAATCAAACCATGTGTCCACCAGTACTCAAATGTTCCAATATAATCATGATAATCATCAGTAACACCATTTCCAACCCGTGCCAACAGTTATAGAATTTTGATAAGCATTATAGAGTTTTCTTCTTGAACCAAAACACAAGATCCAAGTTGCATCTATGTTAACGTAAAAGATTAACAATCTTACCATAAAGGGGTGATGTTTACGTAGAAGTTGCATCCAAGTTGCATCTATGTTAGCGTAGAAGTGAGACTATGGATGTTTGATTGGAGAAGAAGGGGTGATGTTTAGGGAAAGCATGGAGTATATAGAGAGATGAAGATGAGTTATAATGAAAACAGTGAGGTTATGTTGTTATGTTGTGGTGAGGAGCTATGGTGGGTAATGAGGATATGAAAGGTGGTGATAGTTTGTAAAAATGAAAAATGGTTACTTTGGAGTTTTAGCAAGTGTTGTGGTTGTGTAGTAACATGAAAACGATGGTGATGAATAGTAGTTTGTTGGAGGAAAATGAAGAATGGGATCTGCTAGAAATGAAAAGGAAACGTGACAGGAAATTAAAAAGGGTGAGGGAACTATGGAAAGTGGGAGTCTGTGGTGTAACGTGAATGCTTTGTTTATTTGAAAGTTTTGTTTTTTTTCTCTTTTAAAATTCACTAGTCAATGAAATAAAACACAGTTGGCAAGGCAAATTTACACATGTGGCACGCCATGTCATCCTCCGTTAGTGAAACCTAACGAGAGGGACTACAGTTACAAACGGAAAACTTTAGGAGGACCAAACCTTGAAGAAACTATTTATAGGGACCAAACTTGAATGTTGGGTTATTTTCGTGGACCTATTACTTATTTAACCCTAAAATTTATTACCATTATTTATTACATTTAGCAATCTTAAAGTTGAGTTCATAAAAAATTGAGGATGTTACAACAAGCGACTCATAACTTGTATCAAAATTTTATTTCTTTTCGTAAAGTCGTGTGTATGATTCTTTATGGGTCATCAACTCATGGATAAGTTGATGGCAGATAAGTGTGTGATTTTCTTCGACTTTACCGAGTAAAGACGAAACAACTCGAAAACCGCAATTATCGTCACCAACAACATTGACCGTCCGTTCGATGTATTTGTGCATAAAAATCGACATCTCGTCAATGAATGAAATTTTTGGTGGAGGAAACACCTACAATGCAATGCATAAGAAGTAGAAAATACCTTTGCAACCAAATTCATCAAAGCAGTATCGCGGTCAGTAAAAATTACTTTCGGCATCTCTTCTTGGTCCTTCAACATTGTCCGACACCTCTAAAGCCCAAGTAACATTCTCCTATTTTTCTCTCTCTAGAAATGCAAACCCGGCATAATAGGTCTTCTCAGTAGAGATAACATCAACCATCTCTAATAGTGGAAGTTTGTACTTGTTGGTCTTATACGTTGAATCAATGGAAGACATATTTCACATCTCAATCTTCTTACAACGTCCACTTATTCTCTTAATTTTCTTATTTTCATAAATCAAGAATAATAACTTAAGAGGTGAAATAAAGAAAGAAACAAAGAAAAAGTTGAAATTTAAAAAGAAAAGTGAGATAATCTAAATTAAAATAGAATAAAAAAACTTTGCAAATAAACATAAATGCATAAAGAAATGTTGGCGATGCTTATGCGTGGTTGTAAAATCCTTCCTTTTTTATGAAAATATGTAAGCATGACCTATTTAGAGATAGCTATAAATGTGTTATTATGACTCATGACTTCTGAAATTGCAGTTGTGTTATTATGACTTCTAAAATTGTAGGTAACCATTGTATAGCAGTAAGTAACAACAGTCTGTTACATAATATTTTTACATGGTGAATATGTTTTTCCATTCGAAACATCTCATAACAACAAATATTTTACTACGTAATATTACAAATATAAAAAAGAACTATTGTCAGATATTACAAATATAAAAGAACTATTACTAAATACAGCAAAATTGAAGCTTAAAATTAAAATGCATGGTGCTATCACTTGAGCACAATCATAAGACAACTACACACTTTGAATTTCATAAGGAGTACTTTTGAAATTGGAGCTTAAAAATAAAATGCTTTGTTTATTCTTATGTAACTATTAGTTAAATACATTCAAACAAAAAAATTGAGTCTGAGTTTCTTTTGGAAGTGGACTTTTAGATTTATTTTGAAAGTATATTTTTGAATTATTATTTTTTTTTACAAAATAAGAGTGTAGTTCACTTATGCATTATTTTGATGTATTTGAGTGGGTTCAAAAGTATAGTTCTTGTACATCCAGAATCATAGTATGTTAACCTTTTTATGTGTGTGTGTGTGTAATACCCCATATTCTCTAAACGCTCAATTGGATATCAGATAAGATCAGATGAGTGTCTATGTGCTTTATCTTTGGTTAATTGAATTAATGGAATTCTCTAAGTGCTTTAAGTATTATCAATTGGGATCAATAGAGCAATGAGTGAACTCTGAAGAGATCAATTAATTTTTAAAGGGACAGATCAATTTTTAGTAATTCAAGAATGGATTTTAAGGTAACCCTAATAATTAATCAATTGGTTTGAGACGATAAAATATCAATTGGAGATATTTTACTCTATTGGATAATATTGTATAATATTGGTGTATATATATATATATATATATATATATATATATATATATATATATTAGTAAGGCAAAGGAAAAAGAAAAGTGGAGAAGTAGAAGAAGAAGAAAACAGAGAAAGAAGAGGAAGAGGAAATAGAGAGAAAGAAGAGAGGAAGAACTTGGAAGAAGAGGAAAAGCTTGGATCATTATCATTGTTCATCATCTTCTTCAACCTCTCTTCGATTATCAGGTGAGTTCTAGGTAGAACTATAAGTGTAGAAATAGAGCTTTGGAACCTAAAGTAGAAATTTTAGGTTAGGAGTATTTTGTGTGGATTTGATGTTTTAACGGTTCAAATGTGGAATTGATTGCGTAATATAATCGGGTTATGCATGAATTTAATCGGTGATACTTGTTGTTATGTTCCAACATGTTATGATGAAGTTTGGTTGGGTTTTGTATCCATAAAAACAGAGTTTTTGGTTTCTGCAACAGGGTTAACCGATTAACCCATGGAAAAATGGTGTTTTACGTGAAAATTGAGCTGGTTAACCGGTTACCAGAATATGGTTAACCGGTTACCAATTGTGTCTCAAACTTGTTTTGCTACTGGAAGTCACCCGTTAACCGGTTAACCATATCCTGTTAACCGGTTAACACTGTGTTGATTTTTGAAAAATCTTTGAAAAACCATAACTTTTGACCCGTGTGTCCGATCGAAGTGTTCTTGATATCGTTGGAAAGCTATGACAATCCTCTACCCAATAAAAAGTGAAAATATTGAGTATGATGTGGGATTAATTATTTGGTGGCAAGTGAATGAAAATAATGTTTATGTGATATGTTGTGATAAATGTTTTACTTATGCAAATTATGTTATGCCATGTCTAACTAATTGTTGTTAAGTGTGATTGAGAGAATATGCATGCTTAAAATAAATTAGGAAGAGTGAGGAAACCTTACCCCAAAGCTAAATGGTATGATTCTAGGTTGTAACTAGGATTGTGATAGAAACCCTAGATGGCAATGCTCGTGAATTCGATGTATAGATGTGCATCCATTACAAGTAATGGTCTAGAGTAGAGAACCTAGATGGCGATGCTCGTGCATTCGATGTATAGATGAGCATCCTTGAAGAGTAATGGTCTAGAGGAGAGTGAGACACTAGTATGGAACATGTGTATAAACCTTTGTGTTTTATGAGGAAAAGGCGAATGGGCCTTAAGGCGAATTGGGCCTTGTGATTGTCGAATACAATCACATTTGTGTGTGTAATCATGTAATCGTAACCGTCCTTGAGTTACCATTTCATGAGCTTAGGGCTCCTCTGGAATGTACACATGATTACTTGGTAGGTTTGATTCCCGCGTGTAGTACGAATGAAGCCTATATGGTAAAGAGACTTGTGATGGTTCACAGGCCATGAGAAGTGACTGTTCATGGTTTACAGGACGATGAACCCGAATCCATTTCGTATGCCAAGTAAGTTACAAGGATCCATGACTCGGGTCGACTTCTAGACGTAGAAGCGGACGGGAAAAGGGGATGCCTTGGTAATTTATCGATTAGTGATATTTTGAGTTGGTGAACTCATGAACATGTTTCCATATAGTGTGAGATTGAGAACTCAAGGTCATTTCCATTCCCCTTGACTTGAGTTAGAATTGGCTAGAACCTTGTAAAGCCGAGAGAATCCATAAGATAGGGAACTCACTGAGATTAATATCTCACCCCATTATTGTTGTTATTTTTCAGGCGTTGTTTGCAGGTTTGATTTACAAGTGGAGCTATGCTTGGTGTTAAGTGCAAAATATGACCTATTTTGAGCTACCTTTCTTTGCATTTTTCAACTCATTTCTCATGTTTTAATAGATGTAATCCATGTTCTTGTATAATTCTTCAATTATATTGCAAATGCCTTTGGATTCTTTGATTTGTGTGTTATTGTTCAGAAAATAGGCATAAAACATCAATGAGTAAGACACTAAAGATTGGACAAGGATTGCCAAAGGAAATGAAGAACTTCAGGAAGTTTGCTTTGCGAATTGCCAGCGAAGGTTTGCTTTGCGAAGTCTGGCGAGGCTCCAGCGAACGCTCCCAGAATTATGGCAGAAGAAAAAGGCAACTAAGTTCGCTTTGAAAACTTGAAGGCGAATGTTCGCTTTGCGAATAATCCTTCGCATTGCGAACTTATGCAGAAATTATGTGGCTGTTTAGCTAATCAGAGGCACCTCAGGTGCCTAATTTTGGTGTTCGCTGGGCGAATGAAAAGTTCACAGTGCGAACGTGGCAATTTCTGAATGTAGTATATAAGTAATTTTCATCATTTTTTAGATATTATTCATTATAACTTGTAATAGATAGATATTTTTCAGAATAGAACTTTGTCTCTCTCTATTTCAAGCATATTCTAGGGAGAGAAACTTAAACCACAAGAGGGAGAAGGTAAGATCTTTGATCTCTTGTTGGGTTTGGATGTAATCTTTTGATACCTTATGTATTTCATCTAATGTATGTTTGTGAATTAGTTTTGATTCTCTTTTGTTGATTGTCTTTGATTGTTTATTTGTGAGTCTTGACAAAACTCTTTTCAAATCTTTGATCCTAGATTTTCATCTATCAATGAGCAAACTTTTAACATGGTTTTGTGAGTTGATATTCATTGTATTTTTTATTGTATTGTGTTGATTAGTAGCATGGCTAGCATGAGTAGGATCAATGCGGTATTGCGAGGATGCGTGATAATAGTGATGAAGAACGATATTCATATACATTTGGCAAATTAGGTGAATACATGTAAAAAAGGTTAAGCGTATGTACGTATTCTGATCACGGCATTTAATATGAAGCAGTCATTTATCTGATTTGGGTGTCGTCTTTGTTTACCTGTTTATCTTTGATTTGAACCGTTATAGACATATACTCTTCAGATCTGGATCTAATACGATTATCTGTTATGTTCTAAACTCTAGATATAGATTTAGGCTTAGCATTTGTGTGAGTATCAGTTCTTAATGCTCTGTGTTGGTTTTGTTGCGTGAGACATCATCAATGAGACAATACAGTTGTTCTCTCGACGTTGCGTTAGACATAACCTCTGTTGTGAGTGATGCGTGAGGATATTAGGCGAATGGTTGATTTGTGTTTACTTGATTAGAAGAATGCATGTGTTATCAATTGATGAGATCCAATCCCAACAAGGCCCCGTTTATAATTTAGTCTTTACTTTATATTTTCAGTCTTTATATTTTATGCCTTGAATTTTGGTTCCTTAAATCTTTTGAACCAAAACTTTTGCACCATAAGCTTAGAAAGCTAGAGACCGTTGAACGACATTCTTTATCGTATTCAATCCTTGTGGAGACGACAAAACTGGGTACTTAATTAATTTTTGCTTGCTGCTTTACCGCACCAACACTTGGATGTTTCAAGAGAAGCTTAACTTTAGTTTTCCGCTGTGTATTTGTTGTATACAATTGAGAATATTGTATATTAATCTTAGTTTTTATTGTTTTGGCTAGTTTCCATATCTTGTACCATAGTCTGTGTTTATATATTTTAGAATGGCCAAGTATGTGAATTACGCCATTAAACACTTATGATGGTGTCAGTACCAAACAAAACGCTTGTATAGTATTATTTTAGGTATATATTATACAGGGCGTTACAGTGTGTGTGTGTGTGTGTGTGTGTGTGTTGTCTCTTTCAATGGTTTGAAGAACTTAGTTCTGCTGAGAATGTCATGTTAGTTCTTTAGTGATTATAATCAAAGGTGGAAATAACTGAATTGTTATGCAAAAGGTTAAAAGATAACAAGTCTCCCACAAAAGTGGAGAGATGTGTCAAACTATAACAGGAGTATCAAATTGTGAGTTGATGAAACCAATATGGAAAACATGGATTCTTCAGCCGAGAACACCGAAAAAACTAAGAGGAAGAATATATTAAAGTTAATGCTTTAATCAAATATTTCTATTGTTGGATAGAGAGAGCCAATTTCTCTTTCGTTTGTAACTAATGGCCATTTAGAATTTACTTTTGCCAATGGGTGTCACTCCTTTCCCTTGCGAGGGCGGGAGATACCTTCTCTTTTCTAACTCTTAAAGTTATGCAGAGTGGTTGTAGGAAGAAACTATATCCTATCAAAGAACTCAAAATTTTCAGTAAGAAGACATTAGATACTATGACCAAAAGAAACCAAGATGTCACACGAATTAAAAAAAACCAGAAGTTGAAGAAGATAAGTCGGCTGATCTCGTCAGGACGACAATCTGATGCAAGATTTGACATCACCTTCTGAGTATTATGAATTGTTTGTGCTTTTAATCATACTATGCATTTCATTAGGTACAAAGTCCGGATAGAGACCTACTCTCCAATAAAAGTAGGGGCCGAGAACGACAAAGACCTCCAATGAGGGCATTTAATCCAAGATCCACACAAGGGACACATCAGTCAAGTAAATAGAAACCTCTGACCAGGTTATGTTAATTAAAACCTCTGACCAGACCAAAAGACCAAGTAAATAAGAACATATGGCAAATCAGTCAAGTAAATATAAGCCTCTGGCCAGATTATGTTAATTAAAACCTATGACCGAATCAAAAGTCCAAGTAAATAAGAACCTCTAAAAAATTGGTAAAGCAAATAGAAACCTCTGACCAGGTTATGTTAATTAAAACCTATGATCGAATCAAAAGTCCAAGTAAATAAGAACCTCTGGAAAATCGGTCAAGTAAATAGAAACCTCTGACTAGGTTATGTTAATTAAAACCTCTGACTGAATCAAAAGATAAAGTAAATAAGAACCTCTGCCCCGATTGATGTTAATATACCTATGATTGTTAAAAAAAGCTAAGTTAATATACCTCTTGCATTCCAATCGATATACCCCTGAACTTAAAACGAAAGCCCTAGTTACTATACATCTGACATCCCGTTCAAGTTGACATACCTTTGACCTTAAGAGGTTTGCTTAACTTATCCCCGACCAAACACCGATATTCACCATGATTTATCCGGGGTTGGCCGGTCTGTCTTTAAAATGACGAGACCCATCAGTCAGTAAGACCTATTCACCGAGGCTTTGAATATATACGGTACAAACCTCAGCTAAGGATAAGCTAATATCCGTTTGGGACCGACCATTCTATTTGATGTCCATTCAAACAAAATCAATTGTTATCCAAGAAAATAAAACACATTAGGGCTACATAGAAATTCTAAAATGACTAACATGGTCACAACTAAAACAATCTCATAAGGGCTCGAATATTATTGTCAAAGGATCTAGAAAGCGTCCAAACATTACAAAATGCATTCGTAAAGTATCACTAACGAAAAAACGATTGTGAACTAATGCAGCGATGAGAACGATCTCTGATTTTAATCACACCAAAGATTATCAGGCATTGGACCCCAAATCACCTGGGTCATGTAAAGAATGAAGCAATATATACTTGGTATTTGCCAACCTGTGAACGTCCTAATCTTTTAGGATTTGGTTACTACTAATATTCAAAAACCCACATGTGCTGTCATGATCCAAATAACAAGCCTAAACATTGGCATAGTTAAAAAGAAACTATAATAGGTTGAGATCCCACAGGGGCTCTCCGACTTCTTTATTTATAGAACCTACCGAGTTCTACGATGACAACAAGTCGATATCCCACAGAGACTCTTCGACTTCTCTATGTCTAGAACCTACCGAGTTCTACGACGCCAATAGGTCGAGATCCCACTAGGGCTCTCTGAATTCTCTATGTCTAGAACATACCGAGTTCTACGACGCCAACAAGTCAAGATCCTACAGGGGCTCTCTAACTTCTCTACATCTAGAACTTACTGAGTTCTACGATTCCAACAAGTCGAGATCCCTCAGTCGCTCTTCGACTTCTCTATGTATAAAACCTACCGAGTTCTGTGATGCCAACATGTCGAGATCCCACAGGGGCTCTCCGACTTCTTTATGTCTAGAACCTACCGAATTCTATGACGCCAATATCTCAAGATCCCACACGGGCTCTCCAACTTCCCTATGTCTAAAACCTACCGAATTCTACAACGCCAACAGGTCAAGATCCCATTGGGGCTCTCCGACTTCTCTCTGTCTAAAACCTACCGAGTTCTACGACGCCAACATGTCGAGATCCCACAAGGGCTCTCCGACATCTCTATGTCTAGAACTTACCGAGTTCTATGACGACAACAGATCGAGATCCCATTCTCTATGTCTATAACCCATCGGGTTCTACGATGCCAACTGGTCGAGGTCCCACAGGGCCTCTCCGACTTCTCCATGTCTAGAACCCACTGGGTTCTAAGACGTCGACAAGTCGAGATTCCACAGGGATATCTATTTTTAGTGTTGGTTAAGGTGGTAGTAAAAGATCCTGAGGTAACCACTAAAGAAGTTTGGTAAAAAATTTCATCATTTTCATTTGATTCTTCATTATAATAGTTCTTTTTAATAAATAAGAACTATTGTCAAATACTGCAAATATAAAAGAGCAATTACTAAATATTGCAAAATTGAAGCTTAAAATTAAAATGCATGGTGCTATCACTTGAGCACAATCATAAGACAAACACACACTTTGAATTTCATAAGGGGTACTTTTGAAATTGAAGCTTAAAAATAAAATGCTTTATTTATTCTTATGTAACTATTAGTTAAATATATTCAAACGGAAACATTGAGTGTTTGAGTTTTCTTCGGGAGTGTACTTTTAGATTTATTTCGAAAGTATATTTTTGACTTATTATATATTTTTCAAAATAAGAGTGTTTTTCACTTATGCATGATTTTGATGTATTTGAGTGCGTTCGAAAGTATACTTCTTGTACATTCTAAATTTTTTTAGCTTAACTCAGATATCTATTTTTAGTGTTGGTTGAGTGATCGTGCAGGAGTTCGGGCGGAACATATAGGTCGACCCCTGATAGATGCCGGATGGTCGGGTTAGTAGCCCACCCTAACGGTTAAGAGGCAAACTAAAGGTCACATGGAAATTACATAATTGATGTTTGAACCGTTACACCTCATAATTAGTAGTCATTAGTGAGACGACATACGTTACCTTGAGCATTCAAGCATGAAAAACATATAGGCAGCTTATTATGCTCCATTACGAAAGGAGTCAGAAGAGTGAAGTGAAAATTATATAAAAGGCTCAAAAAAAAAAATGAGAGAGGAGGATGCATATACAGTGAAGAATCTAGAAGACAACAAAAATGGTGGTCATTCCTCTTTTCTAAAAACACCTCTCAAACACCCTATTCCTATTGCATTCATAATCTCACCCGACTCGACTTAGAAAAATGATCCAAAAATATTTATCAAAAACACTTCTAAATTCAAATAAACAATTTTTTATATTTTTTCAATTAGTCTAATTTGAGGTGGAGCAAGTTCACAATTGACCAAAGCTGAGTTCTATAAATTTTTTATTTTTTGATTGTGAGTAAAATTTTTTAGGGTCAAACAGTTAAATATTGGATATTTGAAACTGAATAAGCTACAGAGCAGCGTGAAATACACGAAACAAACAAGATGCCTGACCCGCCCTCTCGACCTCCCGCCAATGCCGCCGACGAAGAATTTAACCCGGTCGCCCATACTCTCGCAAACACCAACCCCCTATCTCATCCATTCGTTCGCGCTCTTTTCAACTACATCGCAAGCAAAGTCTCCACCCTCTCGAAATCCAAAATATCCCGCCTCACCGACGACGAGATATCCCGCCTTATCAAGGACGAGTACTCTCGTCTCACCGAAGATGAGATAGACCGTCTCATGGACGCCGAGTTTGATCGGTTAAAAGCTATCGCCGATTCGATATTCCGCTTTTTCACCGGTAACAGCTTGGAGAGCTTTTTCGCTAGTAAAGAAGCAGAGATAACTCCCCGGTTGGATAATGTACTCACACTAGATGATATCATCAATCATTTCGTCATTCCTGCCGGCATGATAATCGGTATATTTCTATCTCACATCTAGCTTTACTCTTTTATTATCGTTATTGCTCATTTCAATCTGTTTTTTTTTTTTTAAAAGGTATGGCGGGTATCGGCGCGATGATGATCGTTGCCGAGGTACATATACTATTCCTATAGAATATGAATACAGAATAGTGATAATTCGCAACAGATTATTATTATATTATCATAATTGTTAGGGTTTCACAACTTTTTTTAAAATGTTTCATCTCATTAGCCTTATAATTATTACTTATTATTATTACTGCGCTCTCTAACACCGACACCTCTGAAAAAGACATGTTTGTGAATACGTTAAATTTATTCATTTTTTTTTAAAATTATTACCGGTGTCGCCATGTAAGTGTTCATGTCGAATGTGTTTGAGTGTCATTGCTTCATAGGTTACTTGTTACGGTAACTTTAACAAAATTACAAAATTAAAAAACATTAAGAAAAGTTGTTTATAATAATGAATTTGTCTGAAATATGTTAGTTTTAGTTATTCACTATTAAAGAACATGTATTTTTGTTTTTTAACGGTAAACTAAATAGGGAGAGCACATTCAGTGGAATGATTTGCACTGCTCATTCTCCTCTAAAATTCAAAATTCAGACGGGAGAGAATCCTTTCCCATTAAAGGACAAAAGAAAAGAAGTGAAAAGGGGTCTTATAATTAGACATAGCTAGTATTTTTTTGGTGGTGGGATTTTGTTTCTATTTGAACTAACAGTGTTATTTTCTTTGTTATCTTTGTTTTGGTCCCAGCCGTATATGAAAAGATTGACATCTTCTAAACATGCTGTTATTGTCACTACCAATGTTGCCCAGGTAACAATTTGGTTGTTTATGTCTAAACTGTTTCTGTTTCCAAAATGTAGAATTGTCAAAATGTAGCTCATTGCGTGACAGCCCGTGTTAGGTTGTGCCAATTTGTTTGCCCAAATTATTTTAAAATAGTTAAATATAATACTAATAAACCCTGTTTAGCCTCAAATTTTTTTCTCCTCATTGTGCCCGACTCTTCAACTCCAACTCCATGTATGCAACAAACTTGAAAAATAAATTTATATTAAACTCTGGAAACAACATTGTTTTTAGAAAACTAACTGAAAATAAGTATTTGTAATTAAAATTAAAAACAAAGAAACAGAAACAAAAAACAGAAGCGGAAACCAAACTGGCCCTTATATTTAAAGCTGACTTTTAAATTACAATGCCCAACACCTTTCCTCATTCATCTGATGGAGTTATTATTGATGTTATCTCTTGTATTTCCCTTTTTAGATAATGATCTGATGTTAATTAATAAATATTCAACAGGAGCGACTGAGACCTTTAAAGAGGTCCATCTTTTTGTCTAAATATTCAAGAACACCGGATCTGAAGGTGTTGCTCCATCTTGTACTTTGTTCTCTTTTTATTTTAATTTATCTTTCTAAGCGTAAATAGTTTGACCGTCATCATATGTTAATAGGGTTTAAGACAATATTTATCTCGATAAAATGTATACTAAATGTTATTGTTTTCAACTTTAGGGTCTTAAAGGCATTGGAGTATTCTACAAGGCTTTTAGACAGGTCAGATTTAGATTCTATTGTATCAAATGGTATGGATAAACCTGAGCAAAAGCATAGGCTGTTGTTGAGTTTTGAATTGACTTGATTTTGGTTCTTTGAGTAGCGGGCTTATACTACCAAAGCATGGTTGAGCTGCTATGCAACCCATGCCATGTAATGTATTGATTTTGTTGCAACTGGAAATGCTGTTATGCGGCCCATGCCATGTAATGTGCTGGTTTTTGTTGCAACTTAAAATGTTCAAGCGCAAGACTAATAGTAGTCTGTTCTTCTAGATTACTCGCCATTCTCTCTATACAATGCATTAGACTCTTTTCTACTTTCAAATCAACTTTAAAATTAGGAGCACAATGCAACTCAGGGTTAAGGAAATAACCTGCATCGTGCAAAGGCTTATGGAGCTGGTTGTCCCACACCTTTCATCAATATTGTTTGATAGAACACCGAAGCATATTCTAGTAGGGTGTAGAAGAAGTGAAATACGAGTTAGTTAGAATACTTCCTGATTTTAGAGAATTCATGTTATAAGAGGGAGGGAAAGGGGAGGCATTCAGAAATAGTGTTAGAGTTGGTTAGGAGAATTATCTCTGCTCTGGAGCTTTGCTATGGAATTCTTCAACTCTGGTTTATCATTTAATTTTCCATTTCCACCATTGTAGAGCTTTTGTGCTCACCTTTTCTATTCAACAATATACAATTTCATTGCCTCGAATTTACAGGTTCTACGATGATGTTTCATATAGGCAAATAATTAAATTATAGAGTAAATCAAATTAGTTTCATTTGAAAACTAAAGTTAAAATTTGATTGATGCTATAAACATGGATAATTAGGTACCCTTTTTGACCCTATTGAGCTCTTTGTATATTCTTCTTAGCTCCATCCATGGCCTCGTAAATAAACCATTTGGTTGGTTTCTCATCTTAATCAAAATTGAAAGTACTCTGATGAGTGGACTTGCATCTGCAAAATTAATTACAATATACTTCCTAAAATCCTTGTCCAAAACACATCCTTAACCAAATCTCCCCTTGACCTTTCAAACTTGCTGGTCTTTCATTGCTCACCTGTGGTCATTCTAATCAAAGACCCGTTATTCCCATGAAGGTACCTTAAAGTTAAGTACAATGTTGCAAAGCAAGTTACGCTCGGTTTCACTAAATCTTTTCTTTTTACGAAGTGTTGTAGGAGAAAAATTAGAAAATCCCAAGACAAAAATATAGGGTGTAGTTATGCTACCTTAAAGAAATCTCTTTTGATGATTGGGCATTTTTTTCTCGAAATCTTCCAACATTAAGTCAACACAATGTGCAGCACAAGACGTCCAATATAACCCCTTGCTTTTTGCTATCAACATCTGATACGATGAACAATACCCCGGTAGGACAGAGTTATAGAGAAAGAGAAATTGCAAGAAACTTGCGATTTTTCATTGATAAACAAAGGAAATACAATCTGAAAACTACAAGAGCAGTTTGCTCTCTCAGAAGATAACTTTTTCTGGCCTAGTAACTTCCCAATAATAACTGCCCTAAAAACAATAAACAACTTAAATACAATCCACAACATTAGCCAATAACTAACTATTTGAATTTAAACTAACATACTAAAATTATATTGCTTATTTATATTTTATTTCTCCTTTGATAAACCCTCCCAATGACGGGTTTACCCTTCTCCTTAGTTTGTGTGCTATCAGTGCCGCCTCCAAGAGAAACACCCTTGTCCTCAAGGCTGAAGGAAGGAAATTGAACAGTGATGAAGTCCTTATCTTCCCAAGTAGCTTCCTCAATAGTCTTGTTCTTCCAATGGATAAGAACTTGAGAAGTCGCCACCGTCCTTTGATCTAAAGCTGTCTCTGGTTCCCACACGGAGTCTTCGTTAATCTCTAAACTAGCAGGGAGAGTTGGATTAACAACAACATCACCAACCGCTTTCTTAAGCAAAGAAACATGGAAAACAGGATGGATCCGAGATGTAGGAGGTAACTCCAACCTGTAAGCAACAGCCCCAACACGTTCAATCACCTTAAACGGACCAAAATACCTTGGAGACAACTTAGGACAGATTCTAGCCACAACAGATTCTTGCACATGAGGTCTCAACTTCAAGAAAACCAAATCACCAACTGCAAAAGAGCGTTCTTTACGATGTCTATCTGTCTGTGTCTTCATCCGGTCACGAGCACGGGATAGATGATGCTTCAGTTGTCGCAAGCATTCATCACGATCAGCCAATAACTAACCATTTGAATTTAAACTAACATACTAAAATTATATTACTTATTTATTTTATTTCTCCTTTGATAAACCCTCCAAATGACGTGTTTACCCTTCTCCTTAGTCTGTGTGCTATCAACATCTCATTGACAACTTTGTAGTTTGCCGCATTGTCAGTCACAGCTTGGAGAACATTCTCTTCACCAACCTCTTCAACTACTTCATCCATCATCTTGAATATTGTTCATGTGAAATACAATAAGGGGGAACCTGCTCAAGTGTATTGTTGAGGCAGCTTTGTATATACTGAATGTGTGAAATTAGTGAATGAATCTCCGAACTTTAGGGTTGGAGTATGAATAGATGGCTTCTTAGGCCTAGTAATAGGGAAGAATTGGTTTTCTCCGACTTTTCCAACAAGTACGGGAGAGTAGGGAGATGACCGGTTCTTCTTCCTAAATTGGAGGGACGGTTTCCTTTTTTTCTGCTATGGTCCAACTGACTCTCTTATGAGCACCTCTTCTGCCACATGTGAGTGAGATAGTTTAGGTGGCAACCGCCTGACCCAGAGCCTGGCAATCCGAGGCAGCGCCTGGCCGACTCTTTCCATGCCTTTGGGGTGCTTCTTTTCAGACTTAGGGTTGCTTCTTTCTAGGCCCAATAAGTTATTCTAGTCCACAGTCCCTCAAGCACGAAGCCTGAGAAGGGTGAAGTGATTAAGTTAGATGCACAGCAGTCTCTGTGAAGCCTATGGTAACGAGTCCCTTAAGCATTTCTTGAGGAGGCACTTGTAACATTTATTTCTTATGCACACTAGCTATTGGAAAAGCGCGATTATTGTGAGCCATTTTATATGCATGCGCAAATACAGAGCCGTTGATGCTTCCACTCTCTAACCGCTGTTGTGTACCTACATTAGGGTAATTATGGCCTATTGGCAGTTTGCTTTATAATGATGGGTCCCTGACCCCGTTCCTCTTCACGCTATTTCCATATTTTCTGCATTTCCTAAGTACAAAACTTCTTAGATTTTGACCCCTTTCCTCTTCACGCCATTTCCATATTTTCTATTTTCTGCATTTCCTAAGTACAAAACTTAGATTTTACAAGCTCATCTTCATTTTTCATCCTTCATCATCCTAAGTGCAGGTATTACATCTTTCCCTTACCCTTCATCCCTTTCTTTTCTCAGTAATTTAGACGAGATTGATAATGTAGTTGAGCCCTTTACCGATAGGGAGTGTATAGAGATGTGAGAGTATTGTATGAAAAATGCTATGTGACCCAACGAGACAGTTGATTACAAACTTTTCGAAATAGAGATGTTTGGAAGTTATGACAGTAGTTCCGATTCTAGTAGTGATAATGACCCCTTTTTCTCCTATTCATTCTAAAGACAATCAGGACCACTGATGGCATCTAGCTCGCCAAAACACTTGGGAGTTGAAGACTACGAAATTGTCTACACCACCTGTCAAACTTCACCAGTGATGGTGGTTGAAGTCCTTTAACACTGAAGCGCCCCAAATCTAGTCTGAGAGAGGCTGGGGTCCAGGGTCTCGTCTTCTACCAAGAAATCTTCATGCTGTCGCTCCTGGAGGGTCAGGACATTCGCCTCCAAAGCTTGGTTGGAGCAGCGCAACTCGTCCATAGTAGCCCACATCTCTGCTAAGGTTTCTTGCTCGTCGTCGTAGTACTACTGAGCGTTTCTTTCTCCTAAATTGGAGGGACGGTTTCCTTTCTTTCTGCTATGGTCCAACAGACTCACTTCTGAGCGTCTCTTCTGCCACGTGTGGGTGAGATGGTTTTGGTGGTAATCATGGGTCCGGGTCGGGCAACTAGCTCATAGTCGGGGGACCTGAGGTAGCGCCTGCCCGGTTCTTTTCATGCCTTTGGGCTGCTTCTTTCTAGGTCCTGGGCCGCTTCTTTCCAGGCAATAGTTATCCCAGTCCAAATATCTTCTACTGTTTTCGATATAGTAGAGGCATCAATAGACTTCAAAAATACGGCTCCCCTTGAACTTATTCACAAATAAATTAAGTATTGTCCTCCTCCTCTTGTCGATCCACCCATTCATCATATTATTATGCAACCTATTTTCTTCCATAAAGCTCTTTGAACTGCCAATGCCTCATTTTCTGCATGAACTTCTTGCTTTAAATAGTTGACCCTAATGTCACGGTATGATGGTGATTTCAACCCTAAGCCATGTTTTGCAACAGATTCAAGAGATCTGAAACCACCATAATTAATCTGTTGCAAAACATGACTTGTGATGCATATAAAGATATTGCAGGGGTCTTCACTCCTGAGTCCTGACGTGTGATGCATGTAAAGATATTGCAGGGGTCTTCACTTGCCGCATTGAAAACTATGATATTGTTTAGAAAACCCATGCAATATCTTTAATTGCATCTACTACGCCAAATTACATTATGATATGTTGTGCGGAATCTTTTACAGTCCTAATAACAGTCTTTTTATAGCGCTTTAAATTACATTATGATATGTTGTGCGGAGGTCTTTTATAGCAGTTCATAGATGAAGCGCTATAAAAGATATCACTTTTAATATTGAGTTATAGACATAATTCCATAAACACCTTATACAGTGTTTATGACATCAAGCTCTATAAGCTCTATAAGGGCATGCTATCGGATATAAGGAAACTAAATAAAAAAACTTTATCTCATTTTCACGTTTTCAAACCGCAAAAAGGCAACTTCCTTCCCCATTTACTTACTCAATAAGGGTTTCTTTCAAATCTCCCAAAAAACTTCTTCAACCAAGTACTATCACAAATCAGTTGTTGAACTTCTGTTGTCCTCGAACACAGTCGTCACCATTGTAATTGTAGCAGTTGTGGTTTAGCCCATTGCACCGGCTCTCTCGTAGCCCCTCCTGTTCTAACTGCATTGTCTCATCATTCTATTCTCGTAGCTGCCATCACAAGATCCTCTCTTAGGCACTTGTGCATGTGATGGGCCTTTCCTTGGATTCATTTGTTGTCAGCACTCAACTTTCGTAGTAAATAACAAATCAAACACATTTTTCATAGAACTGGGAATAGACAGAAACGATGGGAATGTTGGCTTGCCCCGTACAAGCATAATGGTTGTTGCATTAATGACTTATGTGAGAAGAGTATCTCTCTCCTCTACATCTATCTCAATGGTTACAGATTGGATTGCCCTTGTTAAAGCGAGAATTGTGGTTGGTTTTGCAGGTGGAGTAATACAGTTGCTGGTGACAAGATCGATACTGAGACCGGTAATACTCTCGTTTCCATCTTAAGCAAGAAGGTTATCACAAATGCAGATCAGTATGTTTTGTGTGTTCAATGAGAGGCATAATCTATCCAGCATGGTCCACTAGATAGAGAGGCATGATCTATCCAGCATGAATACTGCAAGAGATGACAAGGATTGACATTAAAATATAGAATATAACTATTGTTGCTTTTGTTACTACTGCCAATGTAAATAAAAAATGAATTCTATCTCTTCAATTTTTTTTTTCACTAAAACTGCTTGGTTAAGGAGAGAATGGAAAGCCATTCACCAATATCAATGGCTTCCTCCACTGCAACACTTCTAGCATAACTATAGCTAAAATCAATGATGTCCTTTTCTAAGGCACAAACTTTAATAGAATTCTTGCATCTTAATTTGTCCATTGGATCTACCAATTATACAAATTAACCTTAACTTTATGTCATTCTACAGATTGGTGGACCGAGTAACCCTTTGAATTTTGCCAATTGCAGGAAGTAGAGCAGCATCAGAAAGACACATCTAGAGCTGTAGAGACGTTGTTCTAAGCAGTAGATCTAACAGTATTTTCTAATCTTGTTTTTAATTGATTTTTTTTTGTGTGGAGTTGAGGTGCAGATTTGAATCCCTTTAAGGAAGAAAATTTGTTAAAGGGAAGTGTTTAGTTACTTGTTGACTCCAGAAATGATAGAAATGGCAATATAAACATGTCCTCTTTTTTCAGTTCATAACTTAAAACTCCATTGTGTTTAATGCTCTAGTGTACTTGTAGTATGAGTTTTTTACCACGCCATGTCTCTAAAGGAAAGTGCTCTGGTCATTAGTTTCAGACAATATCAATGGTCTCCGGTAATCCGTTCGTCTAACTAAAGTCAAGATTGAGTCGTTGGCACTAATCATAGATGACATGTTCCACGAAGTCAATTGTTTCTTTTTTGATAGTCCTGTTGTCCAACTTTTGTCAATGTCGAGTCACCTGCACCGATCACACAATTAAGTTGGTTTCGTCAATGTCGAAACACCTGCACCAATCACACAATTAAGCTGGTTTCGTCAATGTTGAAATACCTGCACCAATCACACAATTAAGCTGGTTTCATCAATGTCGAGTCGCCTGCACCGATCACACAAGTTTAAAAGCAAAGGACAACATCTGAGCAAATATTGTTGCAACTTTGTCTGATGCAGTTTGTAAATACTAAGCTTATAGCCAAGTAAACTTCAGCTATCTAGAATGCTGTCTCCAGTAACTTTGCCAGTATTTTTTATTTATGCTAAAATTGAAAATGTCTACTGTAGTTGATTATACCAAGAGTCTGTCGTGAATGGGGATTCTTTCTCCTTCCTTGATTGCAGAGAAAAAGAAACAGATTAATTAGATGGTGACGTTAAGGGTGGGAAGCTGCAGCAATTTTTCCATCCATGATACGAAAAACATAATTCTGCTTTTGATATATTCAATGGCTTATTTTATAATAGCTACCTTTTATACAACTATCTATAGTTTATCTAAATTTATTTATGAAAGTAGCCCTACACTATTGTAGATTTTATATTTATATTAAAACATGTTTATGTATTGATTTATTTATTAAATTAAACTATTAAATTAAAACATGTAAACCTTGTTAGGTCATTGAATAGAAATGTATGAAATGTACATAGAATTAACAGTTTTGTATACCCATAATAAGCAAAGATTAGTTGGTGCGTGGCTTTGAGTAAAAAATTAAATTGGCAAGTGGATTTTACAACATAATTTGGAGCATTTAACTTGACCTCCATTTGAATCTAGTACTCCCATTTTGAGCGAACTTAGTTTTTTATTTTTGAAAAATTTCTAGAAATTAAGAAATTAACAGTATTATATTGGATATTTTGTGACCATAGCTGAAATTTAGAAAATTTAACGTGTTTTACCGTTCTTGTGAAACATATACTAGAAATTCTGAAATTTTTGATAGATAATACCAAAAATTTCAAAATTTTCGAGTAAATTATAACGGAAAATATGAAATTTACGTAAACAGTCCAAAACAGCCGGCCATAAATTTGAAATTTTTGGTATACTGAAAATTTCCACTATACCGGAAATTTCAGAAATTTAAAATTTCCGGTATGAATCCAGAATTTCCAAAAAATATAAAATTTTAATATTTTTGACACATCGATTTGCATAAATGGTTCCATAAAAAATTTATCACATATAATAGATAAATATTGCCCACTAAATTACATAACAAATTATGATGACTTCCTAACTTCATCCTCCCAGTGCCAAACATATACTGATTCCTATGCATTTGCGTTTTCAGTACAATTCTGTCTCCAACGATCAGTGCCGGGAGGTAATGTACTATCAGATTTCAACTTTACCTGAACCCAATGATTGCATTTGACAAAATCAACAATGATTTTATGCTCGCTCGTATACATAGGCGGAGTTATGATAAGAGGGCAAAAATGTAATGTTAAGTCTCTATGACAGTGAGATAAACACGACACTGTACCTACATGCAATAGAGTAACCCATATTAGGAATCGTCATCCATTTTTCTTGACCCTGCACACCCAAGTGTTCTACTTTTAAGGAATTCCTAACTTCAGTGACCGTGTCATAGAACAAATTGGAAAATAATTTTGGGTGTTGATGAACCTGAGTATCTAACTGTATCCGGACAAACGATAATGACTCTTCGCCCTATCCAAGTAAAGTTGCAATAGCTCAAAAACTACAATTTCTATCATCACCCACATCAACAATGTCATCAATGTATGGATCCAAGAAACCAGAAAACTGAGACAATTAAAAATGCCTCGAAGATGCAGTGGACGATTGACTTTAACTTAACATACTTGAAGGTTGACTTCTTGTTGGTTTCGTGCATGATCTCTTTGTAGTCTGACTCCCATACGTGCCCTCACCATACTCCCACTGTGAAGGATCACGATGCACATCACTCTCTTTACCCTTTTCGCTCTTCTTAATTCCCCATTTTGGCTTGCATTTCACCGACGGTGGACACATAAAAGTTGTGGATGGATGTGCTAGTTCCCGAACTTTTTTCTTCAACACCCTCTGCCCTACAATATCCAAAGAATTGAAATATGTGTTCAACTCTTCACACTCTGCTTCTAAATCCAACTTTGTGCCACTATCGTCATGACCATCAACATGCTCTTTAATGTGTAATTTCTTCTAAAAAAACATGAATTGGTTCTAATGGAACAGGCAAGCCTTGTATTTGGAAACCAACAAGTTGACACGTATAAGGTAACCCATGTGTAGTTCTGATGAAGCAACCACAAACATCTTTGCTTGTACTAACAAATTTTACTCTTTCTAGTTCATTTCCTATGTGCTGTGTACACTACCTTGAAACAAAACCGTGCAAGTTGGTATAGAATGGAGTGTTCCCTATTTGAGTCTTCCATATTTCTTGTCCAGCACATATATTTTTCTCTATGAATAAGAGTTAATAACATTTGTATTTCCGTCAATGAACCTCTCTTGCTCACATTGTATGTAGCTCTAGCTTTATACACTTGGGTAACACTGATGAGGTTTTCTGAATCTTTGTCTTTCAAGGCAGAAACTATGTACCGTGGAGCAATGTTGTACTTCGTCAAGTCATTCACAAACTGTCTCTCATGAACTTTTAGACGACCCAATATGTCATGCCCATCTAAATCCTCAGATAGTTTATGATTGTGAAACCCACACATAACCATCACCTTCCAACCACTACCACTCGACGCCGATCTCAGCCTAAAAGGATATTTCACTTTCATACTATAAATGCCCTCTGAGAATTTACTGCTTTCAAATGTATTATTCCTTTTATAATTTCCTCCTCTCTCACTACCCATAATCAATTTATCTTTCTTACCTCGCTGGCCATTTGCAGTATCAGAACGAACAGTCACATCTATAATACCATGATGCTTGCCAATATTCCGTGCCCAGGCTAATACTTCAGATCAGGATTCAAATATATGTCATTTACATCACATAAAATGTATACTATCAATATCATATAAGGGCGAGAGAATATTAAATTTAAACTTGTTACATAAAAAACATATTTTGCTAGTGGTGAAGAATTACGTACAATCGCTACAAGAATCTGTAGATGACCCTGCCGGTATCAGACCACACAAATAAGGCATATTTCCTAATTTCTGTCATGTTATCGGAAATTTCAAATAAAGGCAAAATTTCCGATATACCAAAAATTTACAAATTTCTGAAAGTTTTTTTTTTTGTAAATTATTGGAAATTGTAATAATTTCTAGTATTGGATATCAGATTTTTTTTAAAAATTTCTGATATTTTATACTCAATTTTTTTCCAAATTTATGATATAGTGCGTGAATTTTTAAAAATGCAAAAATTAATATATTGTAAATTTTAAAATAATTATCGGAAATTTTGTTTTTAGATGTTGGAAAAAGTAAAAATTTTAAAAAATAATAAAATTTGATAAGTAAATATTAATAAGGGTAGTTTGAGAATATTAAAAATTAATGGGGGTGTCAGGTATAAAACAAATGTGGCAAGTTAATTTCTTTATAGTTTGTGATTGAATTTTAACAATTTTATTGAGATACTTTAACAATTAAGCAGTTTTAATGAAAAAGTAGTACATTTATTAATTATATTATCAAAGTTTTAGTTAGTTATTAATATAAAAATACAAATACAACTAATTTTTTTTAGTTTTCTTTTCTCTGTAGCTTCTTATTCTTTTATATATACTTTTCTCACAAAAGATGCTTATTTATAAGAAAAATTAATTTTTTTAGATTTATTGAATAATGTCCATTATATAATTTAGATACATTAATTATTCAATAAATCAAAATAGTAAATTTTCTCATATATAAAAATGAGGGTTATAAAAAAAAATAATAGGCAGGTTCGGTCTAAAGGATAGGCAATCTAGGTCACCGTCTTGAGCCTCCAAATTTTGTTTTCCTTTTATTCAATGTTTCTAGATTTCCAAGCTTATTATTTGTGTTTTCAACGAAATCAAAACGTGCTTTAATTACATTGTAACATGCAATACGAAAATCGAAATGTGCTTCAATTACAATATTTATACTGTTCCAACTAGTTTGGTGTTGGTGATTTAGACTTTTCTCGAAAATTGTTATAAATATTCACATGCTCTTATATACTCCTAAATAATTTTATCTTATGTTGTTTAGATGAGAATAGTTAGCAAACATTAGTCAAAATAAAATAAATAAATAATAGTTAAATTAAAAATAAGTAAAAATTTATTTAAGATTAACTTTTTTTTCAACATATATAAACAAGTTTGACTTGATCTTAGATAGCAAAAATTTAATTTTATATTATTAAGATTTAATTAGTAAAAATTTATTTAAGATAAAAAAATTTCAATCAAAATTAGATATAATGATTCTATTATCAACTAAAATATATTAAATATAATTAATTATAATAAATTAATATACAATTTAATTTTCAAAATATATAAATATAACAATTTTAAAGACTGTATTTTACTATTCGCCTCAGGTCTCGATATGCTTTGGGTCGACCCTGATAATAGGCGGATATTTCTTCCATCAAATTGTTGCAAAAGTATTTTATTTTTCGAAATCATTTATTGTGTAAAATTAATTGTAAGACACACTAGATTGAATGATAAATAAAATCAAAATCAAAACATATACAAAAAATATTAGTTTTTAATATTAGACCGCCCGCTAGATACTTATGATCAGACATTTTAAAAATTTAAATAGACCGAATTAAAACTTATATATATATATATATATATATATATATATATATATATATATATATATTGATCGTACCTGGATCAGATAGTTAGATAGTGGCCAACAGCGTCAGGTAAGGTCAGAAAAAAGCAAGTACAGAAAGCAGGTGTGAGTTTAGAATATGAATTAACCTGACCCTCTCAAGTGAGAGGGTATTTATAGAGAGCCCTTAGCGCGGGGCCAACGGTTACTTGCACTGGGATGGATTGCAAGGCCCAATCCAAGCAACTGTCAGGGCTTACGTGGCGTAGTGAAGACCAGCGCTTGGTCTTCACCCTGGGGTAACGGTCCCGAGATCTCCGGAAGGTGGGCAGACCGAATCCTTCGGAGGTGGGAGGTTACAAGAAATCGTGTCCTTGCGGGGAGGAGCCCTTGCGTGTCGGGGAGAGACGTGCTCCGCAAGGTTGGACGCCTCTGTTCGACGATCTATGCTATACGTGCCCGACACCGCTGTACGTGCCCGACATTGCTGAAGTCTGGCACGTGCTCGACGCAGGTCTTGCATATGGGCCTTGTTGGGCTATCCCAGGTCGTGTGTGTAACGCCCCGATTTTGATTATTTCCCATTTTGTTGAGTCTTTTATTTAAATTGAGTGATAAATTATTTCATCTGTGAAATTGGTGTGTTAATATGCTATGTTGACATGTTATGATATTTTACCGTTTTTGAGAGTTTGCGGGGAAATTAGAATGAAGGGTATTTTAGACATTTCTCAATTAATGATAAGTTAGAAATTTAGTGGAAATAGAATTTTGTGAGAAAATGAATTAATTTAATTTGAGTAGAAAATAAGAAATAGAAAAGAAAAGAAAGATAGAGAGAAAAAGGAGAGAAAGAAAGAGGAAGAGGAGAAAAGAGAAGAAATAGAGGAAAAGCTTGGAAATCTTCAAAACAACTTCTAGGAATCGATTTAATCGGGTAAGGGTGTGAAATCTTATTATCTCATCAATGTATATCATTATGTATGTGTTTGCTTGGATGTTTTCTTGTTTTCCATAGCTTGAGTTCTAGGTCGAAATTGAGATTTTTGTGAGGAATCGATGGTTTTACGGTTGAAATTCGGTGTAAACGTAATAGAATACTTGTCATCATGATTGAATTATGTTTTGATGATTATATGACAGTTTGGAATGTGTTGGGTGGTGAAAACATGATTTTCGGATGAACTGGTGCGCTGCTGGGTTTTTCTGAAAATGCAGGTTCGCACTGCGAATGGCTAGCGAGTGGGTAGCGAGCATTCGCTGAGCGTTCGCACTGCGAATGGGGTAGCGAAGGATGCGCTAGCTTCTTCCTTGATTCGCTGGGGTGTTCGCACTGCGAACGATGAGAATTTTCTAGGCTATTTTGCTTCTGCCTTGGTTCGCTGGTACACTCGGACTGCGAATGAAGTAGCGAAGGACTCGCTAGGAGCTTCACACTGCGAATGTAGCAGTTTTTCCCAATTTGTTTTCTCTGTAACTTTTGATCTGTGTTTCGGCTTGAGGTGTGGTTTGATGCGTTAGAGAGCTTATGAAATGTACTTTATTATGATGATGTCTTGGAAATTGTTAGCCGATTTAATTATGTTGGAAAGTCGTGAATAGTGTTATTGAGCGACTTTTACCATTTTGAATGTGTGTTTTGGATGTGAATCATACAATAGTGCATTGATGTGAATGTATATAGATTGTATGTGATAGTATGAGATGAATGCATGAATATATTGTGAATATGTATGCATTTCAAGAATGTCTTGAGTCATTTTGTATGTGAAGCATAATGATGTACATTCTTGTGTTGTGTGATTCTAATGAGAATCCGTTGTAACGTCGTGTGCCCATGTGGGGTGTGAGCGACGGATTGGTTCCACAGGGAATCCGCTATAACGTCGTGTGCCCATGTGGGGTGTGAGCGATGATTATAGATGATCGTGTGCCCATGTGGGGTGTGAGCGATCGGGTCGTGTGCCCGTGTGGGGTGTGAGCGATCCATAAACGTCGTGTGCCCATGTGGGGTGTGAGCGACGGGGAACATCGTATGCCCGACGGGGAGTTACATTGGTAACGAGCGATGGTTCCAATAAGTTCCTGAGTGAACTTGAGATGATTGAGTCGGTACCGCATTGCATTTGCATAGAGTCGTGAGTCGGTCTCTATGATTTGCATTTATCATCTTTATAATGGTGTATTGATGAATAAACATGAATATGTATGTTTATGTGGAATGATAAGAATTGTGAAAGTATGCATGATGAATATGCTTGGTTTTGTATATATATACATTGTAATGTATATGAGTGAATCGTGATGAATTGTGGTGAGAATGTGGAATATGTGTATTTTTATGCTAAGATATATAATTATATGCATTGTTATTATGATAATATTTCTCACCCTTCTGCAGTTTTATGATGCTCTATGAGGCATTGCAGAGTAGGTATGCTGGTGGTCTTTTGTGAAGCGTGTCTTCATTCCTTTTGTTGGTCGGCTCTGGTATGTAGCACCGGGTAGCTAGGAAGTATATGATTCTTTTGTGATACATTTGTACATGTATCTTGTTGTTGAATGTTTATGTAAACATGAATTATGTTGGTGGATAATACTTGATGATATATATATATATATATATATATATATATATATATATATATATATATATATATATATATATGTATATATGTTTGAAGTTATTCGATGTTTAGATTTTCCGCTTTTATTCTAAATATTGAGATGTGGGTGTAAGGACTAAGTTCCTCTGTTGCAAAGTTACCCCACTGTTTCATATCTATTGTTGAGCAGGTGTTGAATGTTTTAATTTCATGTATAATGTGACAAACCTCTTTTATACTATGTTTATAATTATACTCTGATGAAATTTTTAATATGTGCCTAAATGATTATGTGATTATTTGGGGGTATAGAAAGGGGGTGTTACATTAAGTGGTATCAGAGCCAGTGTTGAGTCAGTTGTGTCTGTCTTGTTGTTGTGATGGTTGAACTGTTGTTTAACCTTGTTGTCATTTTTGGGAATGATCAGAATATGGCTGGTAGAAACGACAATGTGATGGCTGCTGCTTTGGAAGCAATGGCTAGGGCGGTGCAAGGTGCGCCGAACGTGAATGCTAATGACGAGTTCAGGAAGAATCAACCACCGGTCTTCAAAGAAAGATTTGATCCCGATGGTGCTCAAATTTGGTTGAAAGAGATTGAAAGGATCTTCAGAGTCATGGACTGTGCGGAGGAGAATAAGGTGAGGCTTGGGTCTCACATGCTGAAGGAGGAAGCCGGCGATTGGTGGGTCGGTATGCGTCAAGTTCTTGAGGTGGATGATGAAGAGATAACTTGGGGTTTATTTCGTACCGAGTTCTTGAGGAAGTATTACCCTGAAAGTGTAAAAGGGAAGAAGCAGATGGAGTTTCTTGAACTGAAACAAGGTAGTATGTCCGTGGTGGACTATACTGCTAAGTTTATGGAGTTGGTTCAATTCCATCCTCACTATACTGCAATTACTGCTGAGTTCTCAAAGTGTATTAAGTATGAGAATGGTTTGCGTCCCGAGATTAAGCAAGCTGTGGGATATCAAAGGATAAGAAGGTTTTCGGATTTGACAGAATGTTGTAGAATCTTCAAGGAAGATAGCAAGGCTCGTTCTACACATTACAAAAGTTTGAATGAGAGGAAGGGAAAGCAACAAGCTAGAAGTGGACCTTATGTGACACCCGTTGATAAAGGCAAGCATAGGGGAAACTTTGATAAGAGATCTGGAGGAGGAGGTTCCGGTTCTATTAAGTGTTGCAAGTGTGGTGGAATGGGTCATAAATCATTTGAGTGTGGGAAGACTGTGGTGAAATGTTCTAACTGTGGAGGCCTTGGGCATGCTACTACCGATTGTAGAAGGAATATAGTGAAGTGCTATAATTGTGGAGAAGTGGGTCACATTAGTACTAAGTGTACTAAGCCGAAACAAGCTCAAGCGGGCGGAAAGGTGTTTGCATTAGCGGGGACGGACACCACTAGTGCAGACCGTTTGATTAAAGGTACATGCTTTATTAATAGTACACCTTTAGTTGCTATTATTGATACGGGGGTGACTCATTCATTCATTTCTCGTGAGTGCGCTAAGCGTTTGAATTTGTTTATGACTTCTTGGGGTGGTGAGATGGTTATTGAGACTCCTGCTTCAGGGTCGGTAACTACGTCCTTGGTGTGTGTAAGTTGTCCTTTGACCATGTATGGTAAAGACTTCCTTATGGATTTAGTGTGTTTGCCGTTGGAGGGATTGGACGTAATCTTGGGTATGAACTGGTTGCAATTTAATCGAGTTCATATAGATTGCTATCAGAAGTTAGTAAGGTTTCCTTCTTTGGAAGATGTTGAAGATGAGAGTTTCCTATCCACTAAAGAGTTGAAGAAACTTTTAGCGGACGAAGCTCAATTGTTCGGTTTGTTTGCATCATTGTCGGTGGAGAGTAAAGTTGAGCTTGATGTGTTCCCAGTGGTGTGTGATTTTCCAGAAGTGTTTCCGGAGGATATTTTGGATGTACCGCCGGAAAGAGAAGTTGAGTTTTCTATTGATCTAGTTCTGGGTACTAGACCGGTTTCGATGGCACCGTATCGTATGTCGGCATCGGAGTTGGTAGAATTGAAGAAGCAATTGAATGACTTGTTGGACAAGAGATTTGTAAGACTAAGTGTTTCTCCTTGGGGTGCTCCGGTATTGTTGGTAAAGAAGAAGGATGGAAGTATGCGGTTATGCATTGATTATCGGCAATTAAGAATAGGTATCCGCTTCCAAGGATCGATGATTTGATGGACCAATTGGTTGATGCGCGTGTTTTTAGCAAGATTGATTTGAGATCGGGATATCACCAGTTTCGTGTGAAAGAAGAGGATATTCAAAAGACGGCCTTTAGGACACGGTATGGCCGTTACGAATATTCCGTGATGCCATTCGGGGGTTCTAATGCGCCGAGTGTGTTTATGGAATACATGAATCGTATTTTTCACGAACAGTTAGATCGTTTTGTGGTGGTGTTCATCGACGATATTTTGATTTATTCTAAGTCTCAAGAGGAGCATGAAGAACATTTGAGGATTGTGTTACAAATTTTGAAAGAGAAACAATTGTATGCTAAGTTGTCGAAATGTAAATTTTGGTTGTCGGAAGTAAGTTTTCTTGGACATGTTATTTCCGGTAGTGGTATTAGTGTTGATCCATCCAAGATTGATGCGGTGATGTAATGGGAGGCTCCTAGATCGGTTACGGAGATTCGAAGCCTTTTAGGCTTGGCGGGTTATTATCGGAGGTTTATTGAGGTATTTTCGAAGTTGGCACTTCCGTTAACCCAATTGACTTGTAAAGGAAAGGCTTTCATTTGGGATATTCATTGTGAAGAGAGTTTCAATGAGCTAAAAAGAAGGTTGACAACGACTCCGATCTTGATTTTGCCAAATCCGACTGAACCATTTGTTGTGTATTGTGATGCTTCATTGGTTGGTTTAGGTGGTGTTTTGATGCAAGATGGAAAAGTTGTGGCTTATGCTTCAAGACAATTGAGAGTGCATGAAAAGAATTATCCTACGCATGACTTGGAGTTGGCGGCCGTGGTGTTTGTTTTGAAAATTTGGAGGCACTATCTTTATGGTGCAAGATTTGAAGTTTTTAGTGATCACAAGAGCTTGAAATATTTATTTGATAAAAAAGAATTGAACATGAGACAAAGAAGGTGGTGCTTGGGATAGTTATTTGGCATTGATTGAGTTCACCTACAATAATAGTTTTCATTCAAGTATAAGTATGGCACCATTTGAGGCTTTGCATGGTCGGAGATGTCGAACACCTTTGTGTTGGCATGAAACCGGTGAGAGGACGATAGTTGGACCGGAGATGGTACAACAAACGACGGAGAAAGTGAAGTTTATTCGTGAGAAGATGAAAGCTTCTCAAAGTAGACAAAAGAGCTATCATGACAAGAGAAGGAAAGATCTTGAGTTTCAAGAAGGCGACCATGTGTTTTTGAGAGTTACGCCGGTTACGGGTGTGGGTCGTGCTTTGAAGTCGAAGAAGTTGACTTCTCGTTTTATTGGTCCGCATCAGATTTCTGCACGAGTTGGTGTTGTGGCTTACCGTGTGGCGTTGCCACCGAATCTTTCGAATTTGCATGATGTATTCCATGTTTCGCAACTTCGGAAGTATGCTCCGGATCCGTCACATGTTATTCCTATGGACGAGGTTGAAGTGAGAGATAACCTTACGGTTAAAGCTTTACCGATTAGGATTTTGGACCGTGAAGTTAAGAAGTTAAGAGGCAAGGATATTGCGCTTGTGAAAGTAGCGTAGGGAGGCGCTGCGGAGGGCAATATGACTTGGGAGCTAGAGAGTAGGATGCGAGAGTCGTATCCGGAGTTGTTTGAATCAGGTAATATTTTCGAGGACGAAAATTTCTAAAGTGGGGGAGAGTTGTAACGCGCCGATTTCGATTATTTCCCATTTTGTTGAGTCTTTTATTTAAATTGAGTGATAAATTATTTCATTTGTGAAATTGGTGTGTTAATATGCTATGTTGACATGTTATGATATTTTACCGTTTTTGAGAGTTTGCGGGGAAATTAGAAGGAGGGTATTTTAGACATTTCTCAATTAATGATAAGTTAGAAATTTAGTGGAAATAGAATTTTGTGAGAAAATGAATTAATTTAATTTGAGTAGAAAATAAGAAATAGAAAAGAAAAGAAAGATAGAGAGAAAAAGGAGAGAAAGAAAGTGGAAGAGGAGAAAAGAGAAGAAATAGAGGAAAAGCTTGGAAATCTTCAAAACAACTTCTAGGAATCGATTTAATCGGGTAAGGGTGTGAAATCTTATTATCTCATCAATGTATATCATTATGTATGTGTTTGCTTGGATGTTTTCTTGTTTTCCATAGCTTGAGTTCTAGGTCGAAATTGAGATTTTTGTGAGGAATCGATGGTTTTACGGTTGAAATTCGGTGTAAACGTAATAAAATACTTGTCATCATGATTGAATTATGTTTTGATGATTATATGACAGTTTGGAATGTGTTGGGTGGTGAAAACATGATTTTTGGATGAACTGGTGCGCTGCTGGGTTTTTCTGAAAACGCAGGTTCGCACTGCGAATGGCTAGCGAGTGGGTAGAGAGCATTCGCTGAGTGTTCGCGCTGCGAATGGGGTAGCGAAGGATGCGCTAGCTTCTGCCTTGATTCGCTGGGTGCTTCGCATTGCGAATGGGGTAGCGAGCATTCGCTGGGGTGTTCGCACTGCGAACGATGAGAATTTTCTAGGCTATTTTACTTCTGCCTTGGTTCGCTGGTACACTCGCACTGTAAATGAAGTAGCGAAGGACTCGCTAGGAGCTTCGCACTGCGAATGTAGCAGTTTTTCCCAATTTGTTTTCTCTGTAATTTTTGATCTGTGTTTCGGCTTGAGGTGTGGTTTGATGCGTTAGAGAGCTTATGAAATGTACTTTATTATGATGATGTCTTGGAAATTGTTAGCCGATTTAATTATGTCGGAAAGTCGTGAATAGTGTTATTGAGCGACTTTTACCGTTTTGAATGTGTGTTTTGGATGTGAATCATACAATAGTGCATTGATGTGAATGTATATAGATTGTATGTGATAGTATGAGATGAATGCATGAATATATTGTGAATATGTATGCATTTCAAGAATGTCTTGAGTCATTTTGTATGTGAAGCATAATGATGTACATTCTTGTGTTGTGTGATTCTAATGAGAATCCGTTGTAACGTCGTGTGCCCATGTGGGGTGTGAGCGACGGATTGGTTCCAGAGGGAATCCGCTATAACGTCGTGTGCCCATGTGGGGTGTGAGCGATGATTATAGACGATCGTGTGCCCATGTGGGGTGTGAGCGATCGGGTCGTATGCCCGTGTGGGGTGTGAGCGATCCATAAACGTCGTGTGCCCTTGTGGGGTGTGAGCGACGGGGAACATCGTATGCCCGACGGGGAGTTACATTGGTAACGAGCGATGGTTCCAATAAGTTCCTAAGTGAACTTGAGATGATTGAGTCGGTACCCGCATTGCATTTGCATAGAGTCGTGAGTCGGTCTCTATGATTTGCATTTATCATCTTTATAATGGTGCATTGATGAATAAACATGAATATGTATGTTTATGTGGAATGATAAGAATTGTGAAAGTATGCATGATGAATATGCTTGGTTTTGTATATATATACATTGTAATGTATATGAGTGAATCGTGATGAATTGTGGTGAGAATGTGGAATATGTGTATTTTTATGCTAAGATATATAATTATATGCATTGTTATTATGATAATATTTCTCACCCTTATGCTGTTTTATGATGCTCTATGAGGCATTACAGAGTAGGTATGTTGGTGGTCTTTTGTGAAGCGTGTCTTCATTCCTTTTGTCGGTCGGCTCTGATATGTAGCACCGGGTAGCTAGGAAGTATATGATTCTTTTGTGATACATTTGTACATGTATCTTGTTGTTGAATGTTTATGTAAACATGAATTATGTTGGTAGATAATACTTGATGATATATATATATATATATATATATATATATATATATATATGTTTGAAGTTATTCGATGTTTAGATTTTCCGTTTTTATTCTAAATATTGAGATGTGGGTGTAAGGACTAAGTTCCTCTGTTGCAAAGTTACCCCACTGTTGCATATCAATTGTTGAGCAGGTGTTGAATGTTTTAATTTCATGTATAATGTGACAAACCTCTTTTATACTATGTTTATAATTATACTCTGATGAAATTTTTAATATGTGCCTAAATGATTATGTGATTATTTGGGGGTATAGAAAGGGGGTGTTACATTAAGTGGTATCAGAGCCAGTGTTGAGTCAGTTGTGTCTGTCTTGTTGTTGTGATGGTTGAACTGTTGTCTAACCTTGTTGTCATTTTTGGGAATGATTAGAATATGGCTGGTAGAAACGACAATGCGATGGCTGCTGCTTTGGAAGCAATGGCTAGGGCGGTGCAAGGTGCGCCGAACGTGAATGCTAATGACGAGTTCAGGAAGAATCAACCACCGGTCTTCAAAGGAAGATTTGATCCCGATGGTGCTCAAATTTGGTTGAAAGAGATTGAAAGGATCTTCAGAGTCATGGACTGTGCGGAGGAGAATAAGGTGAGGCTTGGGTCTCACATGCTGAAGGAGGAAGCCGACGATTGGTGGGTCGGTATACGTCAAGTTCTTGAGGTGGATGATGAAGAGATAACTTGGGATTTATTTCGTACCAAGTTCTTGAGGAAGTATTACCCTGAAAGTGTAAAAGGGAAGAAGGAGATGGAGTTTCTTGAACTGAAACAAGGTAGTATGTCTGTGGTGGACTATACTGCTAAGTTTGTGGAGTTGGTTCAATTCCATCCTCACTATGCTGCAATTACTGCTGAGTTCTCAAAGTGTATTAAGTATGAGAATGGTTTGCGTCCCGAGATTAAGCAAGTTGTGGGATATCAAAGGATAAGAAGGTTTCCGGATTTGACGGAATATTGTAGAATCTTCGAGGAAGATAGCAAGGCTCGTTCTACACATTACAAAAGTTTGAATGAGAGGAAGGGAAAGCAACAAGCTAGAAGTGGACCTTATGTGACACCCGTTGATAAGGGCAAGCATAGGGGAAACTTTGATAAGATATCTGGAGGAGGAGGTTCCGGTTCTGTTAAGTGTTACAAGTGTGGTGGAATGGGTCATAAATCATTTGAGTGTGGGAAGACTGTGGTGAAATGTTCTAACTGTGGAGGCCTTGGGCATTCTACTACCGATTGTAGAAGGAATATAGTGAAGTGCTATAATTGTGGAGAAGTGGGTCACATTAGTACTAAGTGTACTAAGCCGAAACAAGCTCAAACGGGCGGAAAGGTGTTTGCATTAGCGGGGACGGACACCACTAGTGCAGGCCGTTTGATTAAAGGTACATGCTTTATTAATAGTACGCCTTTAGTTGCTATTATTGATACGGGGGCGACTCATTCATTCATTTCTCGTGAGTGCGCTAAGCGTTTGAATTTGTTTATGACTTCTTGGGGTGGTGAGATGGTTATTGAGACTCCTGCTTCAGGGTCGGTAACTACGTCCTTGGTGTGTGTAAGTTGTCCTTTGACCATGTATGGTAAAGACTTCCTTATGGATTTAGTGTGTTTGTCGTTGGAGGGATTGGACGTAATCTTGGGTATGAACTGGTTGCAATTTAATCGAGTTCATATAGATTGCTATCACAAGTTAGTAAGGTTTCCTTCTTTGGAAGATGTTGAAGATGAGAGTTTCCTATCCACTAAAGAGTTGAAGAAACTTTTAGCGGACGAAGCTCAATTGTTCGGTTTGTTTGCATCATTGTCGGTGGAGAGTAAAGTTGAGCTTGATGTGTTCCCAGTGGTGTGTGATTTTCCAGAAGTGTTTCCGGAGGATATTTTGGATGTACCGCCGGAAAGAGAAGTTGAGTTTTCTATTGATCTAGTTTCGGGTACTAGACCGGTTTCGATGGCACCGTATCGTATGTCGGCATCGGAGTTGGTAGAATTGAAGAAGCAATTGAATGACTTGTTGGACAAGAGATTTGTAAGACCAAGTGTTTCTCCTTGGGGTGCTCCGGTATTGTTGGTAAAGAAGAAGGATGGAAGTATTCGGTTATGCATTGATTATCGACAATTGAACAAGGTGACAATTAAGAACATGTATCCGCTTCCAAGGATAGATGATTTGATGGACCAATTGGTTGATGCGCGTGTTTTTAGCAAGATTGATTTGAGATCGGGATATCACCAAATTCGTGTGAAAGAAGAGGATATTCAAAAGACGGCCTTTAGGACACGGTATGGCCGTTACGAATATTCTGTGATGCCATTCGGGGTTTCTAATGCGCCGGGTGTGTTTATGGAATACATGAATCATATTTTTCACAAACAGTTAGATCGTTTTGTGGTGGTGTTCATCGACGACATTTTGATTTATTCTAAGTCTCAAGAGGAGCATGAAGAACATTTGAGGATTGTGTTACAAATTTTGAAAGAGAAACAATTGTATGCTAAGTTGTCGAAATGTGAATTTTGGTTGTCGTAAGTAAGTTTTCTTGGACATGTTATTTTCGGTAGTGGTATTAGTGTTGATCCATCCAATATTGACGCAGTGGTGTAATGGGAGGCTCCTAGATCGGTTACGGAGATTCGAAGCTTTTTAGGCTTGGCGAGTTATTATCGGAGGTTTATTGAGGGATTTTCGAAGTTGGCACTTCCGTTAACACAATTGACTTGTAAAGGAAAGGCTTTCATTTGGGATATTCATTGTGAAGAGAGTTTCAATGAGCTAAAAAGAAGGTTGACAACGGCTCCGATCTTGATTTTGTTAAATCCGACTGAACCATTTGTTGTGTATTGTGATGCTTCATTGGTTGGTTTAGGTGGTGTTTTGATGCAAGATGGAAAAGTTGTGGCTTATGCTTCAAGACAATTGAGAGTGCATGAAAAGAATTATCCTACGCATGACTTGGAGTTGGCGGCCGTGGTGTTTGTTTTGAAAATTTGGAGGCACTATCTTTATGGTGCAAGATTTGAAGTTTTTAGTGATCACAAGAGCTTGAAATATTTATTTGATAAAAAAGAATTGAACATGAGACAAAGAAGGTGGTGCTTGGGATAGTTATTTGGCATTGATTGAGTTCACCTACAATAATAGTTTTCATTCAAGTATAAGTATGACACCATTTGAGGCTTTGTATGGTCGGAGATGTCGAACACCTTTGTGTTGGCATGAAACCGGTGAGAGGACGATAGTTGGACCGGAGATGGTACAACAAACGACGGAGAAAGTGAAGTTTATTCGTGAGAAGATGAAAGCTTCTCAAAGTAGACAAAAGAGCTATCATGACAAGAGAAGGAAAGATCTTGAGTTTCAAGAAGGCGACCATGTGTTTTTGAGAGTTACGCCGGTTACGGGTGTGGGTCGTGCTTTGAAGTCGAAGAAGTTGACTTCTCGTTTTATTGGTCCGCATCAGATTTCTGCACGAGTTGGTGTTGTGGCTTACCGTGTGGCGTTGCCACCGAATCTTTCGAATTTGCATGATGTATTCCATGTTTCGCAACTTCGGAAGTATGTTCCGGATCCGTCACATGTTATTCCTATGGACGAGGTTGAAGTGAGAGATAACCTTACGGTTGAAGCTTTACCGATTAGGATTTTGGACCGTGAAGTTAAGAAGTTAAGAGGCAAGGATATTGCGCTTGTGAAAGTAGCGTAGGGAGGCGCTGCGGAGGGCAATATGACTTGGGAGCTAGAGAGTAGGATGCGAGAGTCGTATCCGGAGTTGTTTGAATCAGGTAATATTTTTGAGGACGAAAATTTCTAAAGTGGGGGAGAGTTGTAACGCCCCAATTTCGATTATTTCCCATTTTGTTGAGTCTTTTATTTAAATTGAGTGATAAATTATTTCATCTGTGAAATTGGTGTGTTAATATGCTATGTTGACATGTTATGATATTTTACCGTTTTTGAGAGTTTGCGGGGAAATTAGAAGGAGGGTATTTTAGACATTTCTCAATTAATGATAAGTTAGAAATTTAGTGGAAATAGAATTTTGTGAGAAAATGAATTAATTTAATTTGAGTAGAAAATAAGAAATAGAAAAGAAAAGAAAGATAGAGAGAAAAAGGAGAGAAAGAAAGAGGAAGAGGAGAAAAGAGAAGAAATAGAGGAAAAGCTTGGAAATCTTCAAAACAACTTCTAGGAATCGATTTAATCGGGTAAGGGTGTGAAATCTTATTATCTCATCAATGTATATCATTATGTATGTGTTTGCTTGGATGTTTTCTTGTTTTCCATAGCTTGAGTTCTAGGTCGAAATTGAGATTTTTGTGAGGAATCGATGGTTTTACGGTTGAAATTCGGTGTAAACGTAATAGAATACTTGTCATCATGATTGAATTATGTTTTGATGATTATATGACAGTTTGGAATGTGTTGGGTGGTGAAAACATGATTTTCGGATGAACTGGTGCGCTGCTGGGTTTTTCTGAAAACGCAGGTTCGCACTGCGAATGGCTAGCGAGTGGGTAGAGAGCATTCGCTGAGTGTTCGCGCTGCGAATAGGGTAGCGAAGGATGCGCTAGCTTCTGCCTTGATTCGCTGGGTGCTTCGCATTGCGAATGGGGTAGCGAGCATTCGCTGGGGTGTTCGCACTGCGAACGATGAGAATTTTCTAGGCTATTTTGCTTCTGCCTTGGTTCGCTGGTACACTCGCACTGCAAATGAAGTAGCGAAGGACTCGCTAGGAGCTTCGCACTGCGAATGTAGCAGTTTTTCCCAATTTGTTTTCTCTGTGACTTTTGATCTGTGTTTCGGCTTGAGGTGTGGTTTGATGCGTTAGAGAGCTTATGAAATGTACTTTATTATGATGATGTCTTGGAAATTGTTAGCCGATTTAATTATGTCGGAAAGTCATGAATAGTGTTATTGAGCGACTTTTACCGTTTTGAATGTGTGTTTTGGATGTGAATCATACAATAGTGCATTGATGTGAATGTATATAGATTGTATGTGATAGTATGAGATGAATGCATGAATATATTGTGAATATGTATGCATTTCAAGAATGTCTTGAGTCATTTTGTATGTGAAGCATAATGATGTACATTCTTGTGTTGTGTGATTCTAATGAGAATCCGTTGTAACGTCGTGTGCCCATGTGGGGTGTGAGCGACGAATTGGTTCCAGAGGGAATCCGCTATAACGTCGTGTGCCCATGTGGGGTGTGAGCGATGATTATAGACGATCGTGTGCCCATGTGGGGTGTGAGCGATCGGGTCGTATGCCCGTGTGGGGTGTGATCGATCCATAAACGTCGTGTGCCCATGTGGGGTATGAGCGACGGGGAACATGGTATGCCCGACGAGGAGTTACATTGGTAACGAGCGATGGTTCCAATAAGTTCCTAAGTGAACTTGAGATGATTGAGTCGGTACCCGCATTGCATTTGCATAGAGTTGTGAGTCAGTCTCTATGATTTGCATTTATCATGTTTATAATGGTGCATTGATGAATAAACATGAATATGTATGTTTATGTGGAATGATAAGAATTGTGAAAGTATGCATGATGAATATGCTTGGTTTTGTATATATATACATTGTAATGTATATGAGTGAATCGTGATGAATTATGGTGAGAATGTGGAATATGTGTATTTTTATGCTAAGATATATAATTATATGCATTGTTATTATGATAATATTTCTCACCCTTATGCTGTTTTATGATGCTCTATGAGGCATTACAGAGTAGGTATGCTGGTGGTCTTTTGTGAAGCGTGTCTTCATTCCTTTTGTCGGTCGGCTCTGATATGTAGCACCGGGTAGCTAGGAAGTATATGATTCTTTTGTGATACATTTGTACATGTATCTTGTTGTTGAATATTTATGTAAACATGAATTATGTTGGTGGATAATACTTGATTATATATATATATATATATATATATATATATATATATATATATATATGTTTGAAGTTATTCGATGTTTAGATTTTCCGTTTTTATTCTAAATATTGAGATGTGGGTGTAAGGACTAAGTTCCTCTGTTGCAAAGTTACCCCACTGTTGCATATCAATTGTTGAGCAGTTGTTGAATGTTTTAATTTCATGTATAATGTGACAACCCTCTTTTATACTATGTTTATAATTATACTCTGATGAAATTTTTAATATGTGCCTAAATGATTATGTGATTATTTGGGAGTATAGAAAGGGGGTGTTACAGTGTGGGTTGGGCCTGCCCGTCTGAAGGGCAGGCGCTGACCCTGTCCAGAACAGGAGCCCCCCAAGTCGTTGCTCCGAAGCGTCGGAGTGATGACTTTAGGGTCAGCAATCATGTCGAGGACGTATTGATCGTGGGACCGGGGTGAAGACATTCGTCTGATACCCCGCGGTTGTCCCGTTGTCGGGGAGCGTGCCAAGCGAGGAACTCTCCGGTATTGACGGGTTCATTCTACGAGCGAGGAGTGTTAAATGGGGTAGAATCCTCGAAGTCTGCTCGAGTTTGACAGGCCGTGGCTGGACGACTCCGCGGGGATACGAGAAGTTGTGGAGTCGAGCACCAGACATTGTGAAAGGACGTGTGTGGGAGAACGAAAGGGCGTACGTGGGGAAGTGTGTGCCACGTGTCACATATCATCATTACCTAGGGCGACTAGGCTAGGGTAGCGTAATCGAGTGCCTAGGAACTCCTCGAGTCCCGTGAGGGGCCTTATAAATGGGGCCAGCCCGTCTCATTTGCACTTTTCGCTCTTCCTTGCTCAGATTCTTTTTCTTCTCTGTCTTCGCTGTAACACCCTAAATTTCCCCGCGCTATTTAATTAAAATAATCAGAGTAAAACAATAAGAAACAGAAATAAAGGATGCTACTTCCAACTTATCATTTGCTCATAAATAGACATGTAACATATAAATGACATTTTCGGAAATCACACAACTTTAATCCAACAAAATAACCTTTATTACGCAGCGGAAAATTATTCATTTCAATCAACAAATTATAACGATTTCAATTAACTAAAGAAACTAGTTTTCATATTAGAAAAATAACTATTAATTCTTCAACAAATAAAATCATATAAAAGCGTTCAAGACTCCCAATGTTACATATTAGAGCTGACGCCAAACTAAAAGAATAAATGGAAGACTTCAACTTCCACTCACACCTGAGCTCCTACAGCGGAATATCTGCACGTTACCCACATAGAGGCAACATTCAAACAGAAGGGGTGAGATTTCACATTCAATAATACAAGGCAATAACTCGTATAAAGGAATTAGCAACACATAACATCATATAACTGCACAATTCATCATTATCAATACTTCGCATAAGTCCAACAACAAATCATCACATAACTTCGCTCAACAATACAACAACACGACTCAACGGATGCAATGCAGTGCAATCATGCATGTGGTACCAACAGAGCTACAACTCCCTTCGCTAATGCCGTGATTCGGCTTTAACAGGCTACAACCCCCTTCGCTTAACAAATTTCCCATTCAGGCCATCGTGGTGCCAATCCAGGCCATCGTAGTTAAAATGAAATGATTATGCAACGATACAATTAAAATGCAACAACAACAACATCAACTTCGCAAATCAACATAGGCACTCGGCCTCTTTGCTATACGACTACAACTTCGCATCACAACTTCACAATTAATCAACATTATTCTTCGCAAATGAACAATAATTACAAAACTCAAGCATGTATACTTTAATCGAAAACGCTTCAAAACCAGCTCAAGGACATGACGAAATAATTATTAAAATACACCTAAATTCATTATTAAATACAAGGAATCACGTTATGAATTCATTTCACAATCTGAAAAATTTTCAATTTGGAAATCGCGCTAAAACTCAAACTTTCACTTCGCCAAAAATCAGAATTTTAACACTATAATTCCATTTCAGTTATTCCACACAAGATAACTCACCCCTGGCCTAGAAACTATTATTATAAGATAGCTCGTCTCGTTATCTTTCCAACGCTTCGAGCGGCGTACGAATCGGACTCCCGGAACTCAAGTTACGAATTTTCGAAGTTTCCAAAATTCTGCACTAACCTAGCTACGGGTTTGATCACTTTTTACCCAAAAACCCATCCGAAACTTCGATTTAATTCGCGAGACTCTTATTTTAACTTAGTTATACCTATTAGAACTCATTGGTAGCATAAAAATTAATTTTCGCGACGATGAATTTCGCACCAAAATTTATAGTTTTCACTATTCCTAACCCAAAACCGAATTTCTTCACATTATTCTCATAGAAACACTACATCATAGCGATAACATTATAATTCAATCATTGCAAACTCTTAACATCAAATTTGGTTCAAATTCCTAATATCAAGATAATCAATTAACACGTCTCAATCAATTTCATTCATCTCTAACAACAACAACTATCAACCAATATCTAACTCAATCCCTTTCATGATTATTGAACCCGTATTAGAGAAAGTTAGTTCCACCCTTACCTTAGATTGGATGACCTTTTTGAATATCTAAACTCTAGTCTCTTGCCTTCTCACAATCGTTTTTCTCTTTTTCTTCTCACTTCTACGGTTTCCTCAAAAGTTGTATTCACGTTCTATTGTGTAACTTCCTCAAACTCCTTATAACATATTCCCCTTATTCCAACTTAGCCCCTAGAACCCCTAAGTTCCCTCTTTTTGCCAGTTTTGCCCTTACTACCTCATTATTCCATTTTAATTTTATTCCATTAAATAAATATTTAATGTCACGCTAGTTAAACAATTATTTAACTAATATTCTAATAATCAAACAATACCACTCATTCTCATTATTTATTTCCCCACTAATATTATTATAATAAGCTAATAATATTATTCACCAACACCCATCAACACATCACAAAACATCATACATCGCAAATATTCATGTAAATCACTCAAAATTATCGCTAAAATCGGTAAAATAATTAAATAATAAATCAGGGCGTTACAACTCTCCCCCACTTAGAATGTTTTCGTCCTCGAAAATGTACCTCATTCAAATAACTCTGGATACAACTCCCGCATCTTACTTTCAAACTCCCACGTCATATTTTCACCAGCTGCTCATCCCCAAACGACTTTCACAAGAGGTATCTCTTTGCCTCTCAGCTTCTTCACTTCACGACCTTCAATCCTCCCTGGTAAGATCTCGATCGTAAGATTGTCTCTCACTTGCACATCATCTCTCGGAATCACATGAGATGGACCCGAAACATACTTTCGAAGTTGCGACACATGAAACACATCATGCAAGTTCGAAAGATGCGGTGGTACACCCACTCTATACCCAACCGCTCCAACTCTTTCCGAAATCTGATACGAACCAATAACCCTCGGAGTCAGTTTCTTTGATTTTAGCGCCCGTCCAACACCGGTCACAGGAGTGACTCTAAAAAACACATGGTCTCTTTCTTGAAACTCAAGATCCTTCCTACGCTTATCATGATAACTCTTTTGTCTACTCTGCGACACTTTCATCTTATCATGATATCATCTTTAGACGCATCACAGTGTACAACAAATGGTTCGTCAGATTTTGGTAGTATTAAAATCGGAGTCATCGTCAAACGTTGCTTTAACTCATTAAAACTTTCTTCGCACTGAACATCCCACACAAAAACTCTACCTTTACTGGTCAACTGAGTTAACGGAAGTTAACTTGGAAAATCCTTCAATAAACCTTCGGTAATAACCTGCGAAACCCAAAAAGCTTCTAACTTCGGTAACCGACTTCGGAGTCTCCCATTGCGATACTGCATCAACCTTAGATGGATCCACAACAATACCACAACCAGAAATAACAAGACCGAGAAAACTCACCTCGTGCAACCAGAATTCATACTTTGATAACTTGGCATATAATTTCTTCTCTTTCAGCACTTGCAACACAATTCTCAAATACTCTACACGTTCTTCTTTTGATTTTATAATAGATAAGAACATCCACAACGAACACCACTTCGAACTTATCCAAATAAGTATGGAAGATACAATCTATACTCTCTACATACACTTTAAGGCATACTAGCCACTACCATCCTCTACCCGACATCCTTGTTCAAATCACTAGTCAACACATTGTTCTCTACTCCTGATAAGTAACTATCAACAACATCTAATCGACATACAAAAGCCTCGAATCCGCCTCATCTTTAGATATAGGAATCTGCATCGACTAATCAAAACAATCTGTAAGCACTTGGCTTAACTCCAAACAATTCACTGTACATACCATCCCATCTGGCAAGACACGTCTATTCCACCCAACATGATCCCGTCTACTATCAACAAGAGATTAAGGGTGATCAGTTCTTCAATTTGTCAATAGGTAGCCGGCAACCACATCGGTAGCATAAATCATCCTTACCTAACTACAATAGCATCCTTACTTTGTGCCCAAAGTCCATTACATATTCTCCTATACCCACTCGTAGCACAACATAATTTTTAAATATTCTCCCGATACCTGAAATGCTACTACACCAAGTACAATTTAAATCGGTCCGCTCCAAATGAAACATTTATCCAAGTAGAGAACTTTGACAACACTAATAAATCCTTCGTCTTTCCTTTAATTTCATCATCTCGATGATCCATATAGTTGCACATTTGGGTCTCATTCTAATCACAATCTCAACAGTACCATCTCATCATCTGGGTGGGTGATAGAAACTGTCCAAAATCTTCCCGACACATGTCGACATCATGTCATCAATGACACACAACCCACTTTACTTTTTAACCTTCTCCCTTCCTCAAGAATCTCTCCACTCTAATCATTCTCAATTGGCATACGCCGCACCTCCATGTGCTTCTCCGATACCCTCACCTTCGTCCTATTACTAAACATTTTATACCTGACCTCATCTTACCCATTTTCACCAAGACTCGCTCAAATTCAAACATGATTATCTCCTTCAATACAGACCTTCTTGATACAAAACTATATGCCAAAGTGAAGGGAATTTCCTGTAGATTCCAGAAATTCAAGAATCGCTTAAATCCGAGTTACGAGTAAAAAGTTATCACCCGTGTAATGGAGGCTGGTCAAGAAATCCAGTATACCTGGCTTCCAAAATCAGCTTCAGACCCAAATCTTCAAATGCATTTTTTTCTTTCGTCAAAAACATGTAGAAGACAAAGTTTATATGCAAAATGTAGGGAATTTCACAAGCTTTCCAAAAAGTCCAGAATCGCTCCCATCGGAGTTACCAGCGACAAGTTATCACTTGTTTAGTGAAGAATGTTCGATAAGTACGAAAATGAAGATTGGAAATGGTGAACATGAGTTCCACCCGTTTCTCTTACTTCTAAGATTCCCCAACTATCCCCACTCTTCACCCAAATCTGAAGGTAATCCGACCTCAATTCAATTATACTGAAGACACACTAGCATAACAGTTGGTCCATCAAATCATCAATCCCGTTGAAGTGGATATTTATTCTCAATCATTACCTTAGACAAATGCCGCTAATCCACACACAATCTCGTACTACCTTCTTTCTTCTTAACTCATAACATCGGAGCTACACTTGTCTCAACAACACACTACACCACTCATCTAAATGATTGGTAAACACATGGTTTAACTCCACCAATTCGTCCAAACAATAACATCACCTTGTTCTGACTAAAGACAACCTGTGCCCATCCTTAGGAAACACGTCAGGATACTCCACACATCACCGACCCATCTCTAGCCACAACATCACCTTTCCTCTCACAAGGAAGCGAACAACGCGAACACCTGACCGTCTTCCCTCAAGGCTCACACCATTCTCAAACAGTTGGACAATCCAACACTGCACTCCCTCATGTAGCAACATGATATCCAATTCCTCAACATCTGGAATATCTAAGAGAAGCGGACACTTCTCCCCCACTTGTTTCATTCCTAACCTGCAAATGGAAAACAAAACAAGCACCGACAGTGTTTTCACACACATGTCGCATACTAGGGAACACCATAATTAGACAACCTGGCCGGACGGACCGACCTGCTCTGATACCACTATGTAACACCCTAAATTTCCCCACGCTATTTAATTAAAATAATCAGAGTAAAACAATAAGAAACAGAAATAAAGGATGCTACTTCCAACTTATCATTTGCTCATAAATAGACATGTAACATATACATGACATTTTCGGAAATCACACAACTTTAATCCAACAAATCAACCTTTATTACGCAGCGGAAAATTAGTTATTTCAATCAACAAATTATAACGATTTCAATTAACTAAAGAAACTAGTTTTCATATTAGAAAAACAACTAATAATTCTTCAACAAATAAAATCATATAAAAGCGTTTCCGACTCCCAATGTTACATATTATAGCTGACGCCAAACTAAAAGAATAAACAGAAGACTTCAACTTTCACTCACACCTGAGCTCCTACAGCGGAATATCTGCATGTTACCCACATAGAGGCAACATTCAAACAGAAGGGGTGAGATTTCACATTCAATAATACAAGGCAATAACTCGTATAAAGGAATTAGCAACACATAACATCATATAACTGCGCAACTCATCATTATCAATACTTCGCATAAGTCCAACAACAAATCATCACATAACTTCGCTCAACAATACAACAACACGACTCAACGGATGCAATGCAGTGCAATCATGCATGTGGTACCAACAGAGCTACAGCTCCCTTCGCTAATGCCGTGATTCGACTTTGACAGGCTACAGCCCCCTTCGCCTAACAAATTGCCCATTCAGGCCATCGTGGTGCCAATCCAGGCCATCGTAGTTAAAATGAAATTGAAATTATGGCACAGATATCAGATGTCCTATACAGATGTTGAGGCACTGATATCCAACACAATGAACAAGATAACAAATAAAGTAACAGTGCAGAAAGTAAATAACACAGTGATATGTTTACCCAGTTCGGTCTAACACACCTACTCTGGGGGCTACCAAGCCAGGGACGAAACTAATATACGATAGTATCAATTCACAGATCATACAACAACCGAATAATCTGATCACTTAATCACTACCCTTCCTATGAATTCTACCTAAGACTCACCTAGGTATGAGGCCCTCATCAAATCCCTCTACAACCACAACCCGTGATTGGTACCTTTCCACACAAGAAACAAAACCGAAAGTCACACTTTCAAAACACACAATTCTCAATACTTCAAAGCTTATGAGAATTGACACACAAGAAACTCAATGCTTAAAAGCTTATGAGTAACTTGACAGAACTTACAACACAAAACAAACCAGTCCTTATACTGTTATCAGAATGATACCAGTTAGGCTCACAAAATACACTCGAAAACCCTAACAAAAACACAAGTAAGTTCCACACATAAACTAGGTTTACATCAGTCAATATATAGCATTTAATCTGGACTGAATTGGGCTTCAAAAACGCAGCAAATAGACTGCTCACAAATCTGCAAAATTAACTCCAACAAAATAGGTCTTCAATCCAAAGTTTCCTATTATGTCTCCATAATTAGAAACAGCAGCAAATCCGAAAAACCAACAAATAATCACAATCCAAAAATGCTTTGGATGCCACATAGGATAACCAAATATTCACAGAATATTTGTAACAATTCACAGCAACAGAATCTGCAATAAAAACTGAATCCACAACGCGATGTCCTATGAGCTGGTATGGGACATCTTCATTCGACATGTTGAATGCAACAACTTAGAACTTCATGTTTCAACATCTTGCTACTATAATAGTTTTAGCAAAATAAATGCCAACCACAAAAGTACAGAAATAACAATCTCCCCCTTTGGCTTATTTTGGCTAAAACTACACACAAAAAAAAAAACTTTCAAAGAAGCAGCAAGCAGTAAAAAAAAATCCATATCAGGCAGCAGCGAAATATCAACATCACACAGCAAAAGAAAACATCCAGCAAAGCAGCACTCCCCTTCAGCTGCATACAACACATCAGCTGCATACAACACATCATAGCAGCATAACAAAACTCCCCCTCAACAGCTGCAACATTCCACAATCTCCCCCTCAACTACTGCAGCAGCACGAGCACACAAGCACTCTCACAAACATACATCATACTACTCCCCCTTTTTAGCCATAAATATGACAAAGGCAAGTAGAACAGGTCAAAATAAAAATCAACCTGAGTAAACTGCATCAGAGAGGAGATGCACACCACACACATGCCCAAATGTCATGCACAAACTTCAACATTTTCCCTCCATTCACACACTGCACTACCAGAACCTCCTTTACTCTTTCCAATCTGGTAGCCAGAAGGAGCATTAATTGCTATAGTTCTTCATGAATGCACACCCCAAGTCTGCTCCTCAGTTTTTCAAACTGAACTGCATCCAGAGCCTTGGTAAATATGTCAGCAAGCTGATTTTCTGTGCTCACATGCTCAAGAGTTATGACTTTGTCCTCCACAAGTTCTCTGATGAAGTGATGCCTGATATCAATGTGCTTAGTCCTGCTGTGTTGAATGGGATTTTTGGAAATATTAATAGCACTCAGGTTGTCACAAAATAGTGTCATGACATCTTGTGTGACATTATACTCAGATAACATCTGCTTCATCCACACCAGTTGAGCACAACTACTACCAGCTGCTATGTACTCAACTTCAGCAGTAGAAAGGGATACTGAATTTTGCTTCTTACTAAACCATGAAATAAGATTATTTCCCAAAAAGAAACATCCTCCAGAGGTACTCTTCCTATCGTCAGCACTTCCAGCCCAATCAGCATCACAGTAACCTAATAAAATGGGACTTGAGTCATGGGAGTACAACAACCCATAATCACATGTACCACTCACATACTTAAGAATTCTCTTTACTTGATTGATGTGACTGACCTTGGGTTCTGCTTGGTATCTTGCACACACACCAACAACAAAAGTTATGTCTGGCCTACTTGCTGTAAGATACAGCAGACTACCAATCATACTTCTATACAAACTTTGTTCAACATTCACCCCCTTCGCTTAACAAATTGCCCATTCAGGCCATCGCGGTGCCAATCCAGGCCATCGAAGTTAAAATGAAATAATTATGCAACGATACAATTAAAATGCAACAGCAACAACATCAACTTCGCAAATCAACATAGGCACTCGGCCTCTTCGCTATACGAATACAACTTCGCATCACAACTTCACAATTAATCAACATTATTCTTCGCAAATGAACAATAATTTCATTCACACACTTATAATTACAAAACTCAAACGTGTATACTTTAATCGAAAACGCTTCAAAAGCAGCTCAAGGACATGGCGAAATAATTATTAAAATACACCTAAATTCATCATTAAATACAAGGAATCACGTTCTGAATTCATTTCACAATCTGAAAAATTTTCAATTTCGAAATCGCGCTAAAACTCAAACTTTCACTTCGCCAAAAATCAGAATTTTAACACTATAATTCCATTTCAGTTATTCCACACAAGATAAATCACCCCTGGGCCAGAAAATATTATTATAAGATAGCTCGTCTCGTTATCTTTCCAACGCTTCGAGCGGCGTACGAATCGGACTCCCGAAACTCAAGTTACGAATTTTCGAAGTTTCCAAAATTCTGCACTAACATAGCTACGAGGTTGATCACTTTTTGCCCAAAAACCCATTCGAAACTTCGATTTAATTCACGAGGCTCTTATTTTAACTTAGTTATACCTATTAGAACTCATTGGTAGCATAAAAACTAATTTTGGCGACGATGAATTTCGCACCAAAATTTCTAGTTTTCATTATTCCTAACCCAAAATAGAATTTCTTCACATTATTCTCATAGAAACACTACATCATAACGATAACATTATAATTCAATCATTGCAAACTCCTAACATCAAATTGGGTTCAAACCTCTAATATCAAGATACTCAATTAACACGTATCAATCAATTTCATTCATCTCTAACAACAACAACTATCAACCAATATCTAACTCAATCCCTTTCATGATTATTGAACCCGTATTAGAGAAAGTTAGTCCCACCCTTACCTTAGATTGGATGACCTTTTTGAATCTCTAAACTCTAGTCTTTTGCCTTCTCACAATCGTTCTTCTCTTCTTTCTTCTCACTTCTACGGTTTCCTCAAAAGTTGTATTCACGTTCTATTGTGTAACTTCCTCAAACTCCTTATAACATATTCCCCTTATTCCAAATTAAGCCCCTAGAACCCCTAAGTTCCCTCTTTTTTCCAGTTTTTCCCTTAATACCTCATTATTCCATTAAATAAATATTTAATGTCACGCTAGTTAAACAATTATTTAACTAATATTCTAATAATGAAACAATACCACTAATTCTCATTATTTATTTCCCCACTAATATTATTATAATAAGCTAATAATATTATTCACCAACACCTATCAACACATCACAAAACATCATACATCGCAAATATTCATGTAAATCACTCAAAATTATCGCTAAACTCGGTAAAATAATTAAATAATAAATCAGGGCGTTACAACTCTCCCCCACTTAGAATGTTTTCGTCCTCGAAAATGTACCTCATTCAAATAACTCTGGATACAACTCCCGCATCTTACTTTCCAACTCCCACGTCATATTTTCACCAGCTGCTCATCCCCAAACGACTTTCACAAGAGGTATCTCTTTGCCACTCAGCTTCTTCACTTCACGACCTTCAATCCTTCCTGGTAAGATCTCGATCGTAAGATTGTCTCTCACTTGCACATCATCTCTCAGAATCACATGAGATGGATTCGAAACATAATTCCGAAGTTGCGACACATGAAACACATAATGCAAGTTCGAAATATGCGGCGGTACACCCACTCTATACGCAACCGCTCCAACTCTTTCCGAAATCTGATACGGACCAATAACCCTCGGAGTCAATTTCTTTGATTTTAGCGCCCGTCCAACACCGGTCACAGGAGTGACTCTAAAAAACACATGGTCTCCTTCTTGAAACTCAAGATCCTTCCTACGCTTATCATGATAACTCTTTTATCTACTCTGTGACTCTTTCATCTTTTCTCTAATCAACTTAACCTTCTCAGTAGTCTGTTGAACAATGTCCGGTCCAAGTACCACACTCTCACCGGACTCATACCAACATAACGGAGTTCTGCATCTCCGACCATACAACGCTTCGAACGATGCCATTCCAATGCTAGAATGGTAACTATTATTATAAGTGAACTCAATCAATGGAAGATAACTATCCCACTTCTACTCTGGAACATCTAAAGGTGTCAACAACCCAGCAGGTTTCTGATGTTCAACTTTTGACAAGTTAAACACGCATACACAAAATACGCCACATCTCGCTTCAACCCGGACCACTAAAACAACTTCTTCAAATCATGATACATTTTTGTAGCTCCCGGATGAATACTCAAACTACTTCTATGACCTTCTTCTAGAATCATCTTTTTCATTTTTGCGTCATCAGGAATACAAATTCTATCCCGAAACCGCAACACACCTTGATCATAAACTTTAAAATCACTATCTGTGGTCTGATTATTTCCAACCATCAAATCTACCAACTTCACATCCATATTTTGAGCCTCTTTGATACTATCCAAAAATTCGCCGTTGATCTTCAACATTCCCAATTTGACACTCTGTGGCGGCACTTCACAAACTAAACTCAAGTCTCTGAACTGTTCAAGCAACTCTAACTCTCTAACCATCATAGCAGACATATGTAAATTTTTCCTACTTAAAGCATCTGCAACAACATTAGCCTTACTTGGATGGTAATTCAACCCGAAATCATAATCCTTTAGCAATTCAAGCCACCTTCGCTGTCTCATATTTAATTCTTTCTGATCAAATAAATACTTTAAGCTTTTATGATCGCTGAATACTTCAAATCTAGAACCATGCAGATAATGTCTCCAAATTTTAAGTAAAAAACCACTGCAGCTAACTCAAGATCATGGGTAGGATAATTACGTTCATGAATCCTCAACTGCCTCGATGCATAAGCTACTACCTTATCATTCTGCATAAGCACACCACCAAAACCCAACTTAGACGCATCACAGTGTACAACAAATGGTTCGTCGGATTTTGGTAGTATTAAAATCGGAGCCGTCGCCAAACGTTGCTTTAACTCATTAAAACTTTCTTCGCACTGAACATCCCACACAAAAACTCTACCTTTACAGGTCAACTGAGTTAACGGAAGTTAACTTGGAAAATCCTTCAATAAACCTTCGGTAATAACCTGCCAAACCCAAAAAGCTTCAAACTTCGGTAACCGACTTCGGAGTCTCCCATTGCGATACTGCATCAACCTTAGATGGATCCACAACAATACCACTACCAGAAATAACATGACCGAGAAAAGTCACCTCTTGCAACCAGAATCACACTTTGATAACTTGGAATATAATTTCTTCTCTTTCAGCACTTGCAACACAATTCTCAAATACTCTACACGTTCTTCTTCTGATTTTATAATAGAGCAGAACATCCACAACAAACACCACTTCGAACTTATCCAAATAAGTATGGAAGATACGATCTATACTCTCTACATACACTTTAAGGCATACTAGCCACTACCATCCTCTACTCGACATCCTTGGTCAAATCACTAGTCAGCACATTATTCTCTACTCCTGATAAGTAACTATCAACAACATCTAATCGACATACAAAAGCCTCGAATCCGCCTCATCTTTAGATATAAGAATCTGCATCGACTAATCAAAACAATCCGTAAGCACTTGGCTTAACTCCAAACAATTCACTGTACATACCATCCCATCTGGCAATGCACGTCTATTCCATCCAACATGAGCCCGTTTACTATCAACAAGTGATTAAGGGTGATCAGTTCTTCAATTTGTCAATAGGTAGCCGGCAACCACATCGATAGCATAAATCATCCTTACCTAACTACAATAGCGTTCTTACTTTGTGCCCAAAGTCCATTACATATTCTCCTATATCCACTCGTAGCACAACACAATTTTTAAATATTCTCCCGCTAACTGAAATGCTACTACACCAAGTACAATTCAAATCGGTCCGCTCCAAATGACACATTTATCCAAGTAGAGAACTTTAACAACACTAATAAATCCTTTGCCTTTCCTTTAATTCATCATCTCGATGATCCATATAGTTGCACATTTGGGTCTCATTCTAATCACAATCTCAACATTACCATCTCATCATCTGGGTGGGTGATAGAAACTGTCCAAAATTTTCCCGACACATGTCGACATCATGTCATCAACGACACATAATCCACTTTACTTGTTAACCTTCTCCCTTCCTCAAGAATCTCTCCACTCTAATCATTCTCAATTGGCATACACCGCACCTCCATGTGCTTCTCCGATACCCTCGCCTCCGTCCTATTACTAAACATTTTATACCTGACCTCATCTTACCCATTTTCAGCAAGACTCGCTCAAATTCAAACACGATTATCTCCTTCAATTCACACCTTCTTGATACAAAATTATTGCTAAAGTGAAGGGAATTTCCTGTAGATTCCATAAATTCAAGAATCGCTTAAATCCGAGTTACGCGTAAAAAGTTATCACCCGTGTAATGGAGGCTGGTCAAGAAATCCCGTATACCTGCCTTCCAAAATCAGCTTCAGACCCAAATCTTCAAATGCGTTTTTTTATTTCGTCAAAAACATGTAGAAGACAAAGTTTATATGCAAAATGTAGGGAATTTCACAAGCATTCCAAAAAGTCCAGAATCGCTCCCATCGGAGTTACCAGCGAAAAGTTATCATTTGTTTAGTGAAGAATGTTCCATAAGTACGAAAATGAAGATTGGAAATGGTGAACATGAGTTCCACTCGTTTCTATTACTTCTAAGATTCCCCAACTATCCTCACTTTTCACCCAAATCTGAAGGTAATCCGACCTGAATTCAATTATATTGAAGACACACTAGCATAACAGTTGGTCCATCAAATCATCAATCCCGTTGAAGTGGATATTTATTCTCAATCATTACCTTAGACAAATGTCGCTAATCCACACAAAATCTCGTACTACCTTATTTCTTCTTAACTCATAACATCGGAGCTACACTTGTCTCAACAACACACTACACCACTCATCTAAATGATTGGTAAACACATAATTTAACTCCACCAATTCGTCCCAACAATAACATCATCTTGTTCTGACTAAAGACAACCTGTGCCCATCCTTAGGAAACACGTCAGGATACTCCACACATCACCGACCCATCTCTAGCCACAAAATCGCCTTCCCCCTCACAAGGAAGCGAACAACGCGAACACCTAACCGTTTCCCTCAAGGATCACACCATTCTCAAACAGTTGGACAATCCAACACTGCACTCCCTCATATAGCAAGATGATATCCAATTCCTCAACATCTGGAATGTCTAAGAGAAGCAGACACTTCTCCCCCACTTGTTTCATTCCTAACCTGCAAATGGAAAACAAAACAAGCACCGATAGTGTTTTCACACACATGTCACATACTAGGGAACACCATAATTAGACAACTTGGCCGGACGGACCGACCTGCTCTGATACCACTATGTAACACCCTAAATTTCCCCGCGCTATTTAATTAAAATAATCAGAGTAAAACAATAAGAAACATAAATAAAGGATGCTACTTCCAACTTATCCTTTGCTCATAAATAGACATGTAACATATACATGACATTTTCGGAAATCACACAACTTTAATCCAACAAATCAACCTTTATTACGCAGCGGAAAATTATTTATTTCAATCAACAAGTTATAACGATTTCAATTAACTAAAGAAACTAGTTTTCATATTAGAAAAACAACTAATAATTCTTCAGCAAATAAAATCATATAAAAGCGTTCCCGACTCCCAATGTTACATATTAGAGCTGACACCAAACAAAAAGAATAAACAGAAGACTTCAACTTTCACTCACACCTGAGCTCTTACAGCGGAATATTTGCAAGTTGCCCACATAGTGGCAACATTCAAACAGAAGGGGTGAGATTTCACATTCAATAATACAAGGCAATGACTCATATAAAGGAATTAGCAACACATAACATCATATAACTGCGCAACTCATCATTATCAATACTTCGCATAAGTCCAACAACAAATTATCACATAACTTCGCTCAACAATACAACAACACGACTCAACGGATGCAATGCAGTGCAATCATGCATGTGGTACCAACAGAGCTACAGCTTCCTTCGATAATGCCGTGATTCAGCTTTGACAGGCTACAACCCCCTTCGCTTAACAAATTGCCCATTCAGGCCATCGTGGTGCCAATCCAGGCCATCGTAGTTAAAATGAAATAAATATGCAACGATACAATTAAAATGCAACAACAACAACATCAACTTCGCAAATCAACATAGGCACTCGGCCTCTTCGCTATACGAATACAACTTCGCATCACAACTTCACAATTAATCAACATTATTCTTCGCAAATGAACAATAATTTCATTCACACACTTATAATTACAAAACTCAAGCATGTATACTTTAATCGAAAACGCTTCAAAAGCAGCTCAAGGACATGACGAAATAATTATTAAAATACACCTAAATTCATCATTAAATACAAGGAATCACGTTCTGAATTCATTTCACAATCTGGAAAATTTTTAATTTCGAAATCTGCTAAAACTCAAACTTTCACTTCGCCAAAAATCAGAATTTTAACACTATAATTCCATTTCAGTTATTCCACACAAGATAACTCACCCCTGGGCCAGAAACTATTATTATAAGATAGCTCGTCTCGTTATCTTTCCAACGCTTCGAGCGGTGTACGAATCGGACTCCCGAAACTCAAGTTACGAATTTTTGAAGTTTCCAAAATTCTGCACTAACATAGCTACGGGTTTGATCAATTTTTGCCAAAAAACTCATGCGAAACTTCGATTTAATTCGCGAGACTCTTATTTTAACTTAGTTATACCTATTAGAACTCATTGGTAGCATAAAAACTAATTTTCGCGACGATGAATTTCGCACCAAAATTTCTAGTTTTCACTATTCCTAACCCAAAACAGAATTTCTTCACATTATTCTCATAGAAACACTACATCATAAGGATAACATTATAATTCAATCATTGCAAACTCCTAACATCAAATTGGGTTCAAATTCCTAATATCAAGATATTCAATTAACATGTATCAATCAATTTCATTCATCTCTAACAACAACAACTATCAACCAATATCTAACTCAATCCCTTTCATGATTATTGAACCCGTATTATAGAAAGTTAGTCCCACCCTTACTTTAGATTGGATGACCTTTTTGAATCTCTAAACTCTAGTCTCTTGCCTTCTCACGATCGTTCTTCTCTTATTTCTTCTCACTTCTACGGTTTCCTCAAAAGTTGTATTCACGTTCTATTGTGTAACTTCCTCAAACTCCTTATAACATATTCCCCTTATTCCAACTTAGCCCCTAGAACCCCTAAGTTCCCTCTTTTTGCCAGTTTTGCCCTTACTACCTCATTATTCCATTTTAATTTTATTCCATTAAATAAATATTTAATGTCACGCTAGTTAAACAATTATTTAACTAATATTCTAATAATCAAACAATACCACTAATTCTCATTATTTATTTCCCCACTAATAATATTATAATAAGCTAATAATATTATTCACCAACACCCATCAACACATCACAAAACATCATACATCGCAAATATTCATGTAAATCACTCAAAATTATCGCTAAACTCGGTAAAATAATTAAATAATAAATCAGGGCATTACATTCGCCGCCGTTCTCCGCCACTTACCGCCGCGCCGGAACTCCGTAACAACCGTTTTTCAAGTAAGTTTCTTGATCCTTTCCCTTTCTAATGTATTCTATATGGTGGTCCTCCGGTGAACTGATAAAGTTCCCGGGGATACCATGAAATTTTTGGCGAAAACGACAGAGTTTCCCTATGTTTTCGTTGAATCTCGCGGGGAGATGGGATGCGTACCACGGGGACAAGAAGAATGTCGCGAGGACACGAGATGAATATCTCGGGCTCTCAAGAATTTCTCGAGCTGTGGGATGAATCCCCCGGGGCGATGTACCGGTGACCCGAGGATGGTCACGGGGACGCTCGTGGGATGTCTCGAGGACGTTGGGTGAGCGCGACAGTCTCGTGATCCCGACGCTCCTTCTTCGCCCTTTCACTTGATCAGCGGTGGAGGGGTGAATTTGATATGGATCATCGAATTCACCGTTTCCTTCTGCTTTTCAGGTAAATGGAAGCCTTGGCTGTGGCCGTGGGATCTTTAGACATCGACGACCAACCCGACTCCCCGATGGCGCCGATCGCCAGCGTCGAGGAAAGGCCGCTCGAAAAGTGGGTCAACGACGAACCTCTACATATGGTATCCCAGTTCGTCGACGGGGACGAGGACGACATCTTCTGCACTGTCGAGCACCACCTGGAGGGCTCCGCGAAGACATGGAAGGTGTTCCAGCTTCTAGCGCACCACCGCATCTGCTCGACGTACCGAGGGATGAGGTTACCCCTTTACGAATTCATGTTCGACGAGGCGGGGTGGCGTCTTCCCTTCACTGATTTTCAACAGTCGGTGTTCGTCTGGTTGCGCCTGGCGCCCTCGCAGCTCCATCCTAATTCTCTCGCATTTTTCCGCGCCTTCGAGCTTGTCTGCAAATACCTCAAGATCGGGGCAACCGTGCCCCTTTTCTTCCATATTTTCCACCTCCAGAGACAGGCGACTGATGGCAGACACGACTGGGTGTCCTTCAAGCAGGTGAGCAGACTGTTCCAGACCTACATGGACTCTGTCCGGACCTTTAAATACCGGTATTACATCGTGAGGCCGGTCTCGCTCGAAGCTGTGAATTCGGTGTATCGTCGGGTCTTCCGAGAAGTGGACGGGTAGCAGGAAAAAGCCCTCGAACTGAGATTCCCCTTGTTCTGGACAGAGGAGCATTTCAAAAAGGGTACGGATAACTACATCATCAGTTCTGGCCGACTTTACGAGGGGGACCGTCTGGCGTACGAGGCAATAGTCGACTTCGTCGCTGGGTTTTCCAAAGCTAAGCTCGTGACACCGGATGAGAAATTTATCCGAGGAGACGATGAGAAAGTCTTGACGAAAACCCGGCTGATTAATACGAGGGCCCTCCTCGAGACGTTTTCTGACGAGGATGTCATTAAGCTGTTAGGTGGTGGAATCTTCCTCGACTTACACTTTCCCTTGTGTTCTGGGCTCGATTTATTGACACCTTTCTTTCTTTTTGTAGGTAAGTTGTAGAGTGTGGAGGAGCGCATCAAGAAGCTGGCGGCTTCCCGTAATTCGAAGAAAAGTGGCAAAGGCCGCGTCGAGCAGATCCGTTCGTAGCAGCCAGGCTCGACTTTAGCACCGGCGGATTCTTTCAGCTCTCCTCAAGGTAGCCAGTCTCCCATCAGTCAAGGGTCCCCAAAGAGATAGCGCTTGGAAGGGCTGGTCGACTTGACAGTGACCGATAGCCCTCCCTCGGAGAAGTTCGTGCTTCCACCTTGTCACTCGAAGCCCCATTTCTTTTCGAATGCCAACTCTCCGGGCATCGCTGCTGCTGAAGTCCAGGCCATCCTGGGCGCTGCTCAGGCTTCGAGGAGGAAGACTTTCCTTGAGGACCTGTCCGCTGTGATGCGAGTCTGCTCGATAGCTTTGATCCTGAACGACGAGACCTGTCCAGCGGCTGAACTAACCAGGCTACAGAAAAACTTCAAGTTTTTTGGTGCTGAGATGGAGAAAGCGAGGAAGGAGCTGACCGAGTGCAAAGAGCAGAATAAGCCACAAGCCGAGCTTTAAGAGCAGTTGGAGGAGAGGCTGAAGAAGGCTGAGGAGGAGAAGAAGGGTCTCTTGGCGAGGGTCGCCGAGTTGGAGGAAGTCGTTCGCCCCGCTGAGGAGGAAACTGCAGAGGACAAACTGTTGACCTCATAGGCATCTCTGATAGCTAAGCTTAGGCAGGCCGAGCAGGATAACCTCGAGGTGGCTGACATTAGTTTCAATAACGCCGTACGGTAGTTTTGGGTCCTCAATCCTGGCCTCATTATCGAAGGGGCTGACCCTGACTACGAGGTGGTCGAGGGTCAGATCGTGCAGCCGATGCAACAAGAGGAGGTCGACGGGGGGGGCAACAGAAACCGAGTAGCCAGAGGGGACTGTCGCCGAATAGGTTTTTACTTGCTTGTTTTGTTTGGCCTGCGAGCCATTTTACTTTGATCCTTTTGCCCGGCCTGCGTGCCAGGGGCTTTTGATATGTTTGTAACACTTGTACAATGGGCTTGTGCCCGGTTTTAATACTTTCTTATTGTGCTCATCTGTGTGTGGGATGTTTGCATATTTGATATACTTTACTTATTTTTGTTTAAGTAATTTTGTGTTTTTGGGAGCTTGCTCAACTTTGATGATCCTCGACCGCGTGGAGAGCTGGTCGAGTGGTCGGAGGTGTATTCTGACGTTCAACGAGGCTAAGAGCTCGGTCGAGGTCTTAGCTTCGCGACGTGAACTTCCCATCGCGAGCTGGGTTATCTGCCTAACTGGTACGGCTACGACGGAGCTCGATCGAGGTATCCTCGTCGGATCAAAGGTCTTCGTGCACACACAACGCGGCCTTGATCATCGTGTCTCGTATAGAGGTGTCGCGCTTGTACCCTAGCATGCCCCCGTAATCGCGACGCTGGTTTGTCGCGGGCAGTGTTTAACTGTATTATTGCTTAAGTTTCTCAGCGTTCCATGGTCGAGCAAGTTCTTCCCTGTAAAGATTTTTGAGGAAGTAGGCTCCTGTCCCCGTTTTTGCGTGGACGCGGTACGGGGCCTCCCAGTTTGCGGCAAGTTTCCCCTCTCGCGAATCTTTCTGGTTTCTTCGTAGGACGAGGGTGCCTACTTGAAAATCACGTTTGATAACTTTGCTGTTATAGCGTAAAGTTATTTTCTGTTTGAGTGAGGCTTCCTGGAGGGACGCGCTCGTCCTGGTCTCTTCGAAGAAGTCGAGCTTTTCCCTCAGGGCATCGTTATTCACGTCCTCGTCGAGGGGGGCCTCCTTCTTCCTCGAGGGTTCCCTGATTTCCACGGGGATCAATGCCTCTGTTTCGTAAGTCAGACGAAATTGGGTCTCCCCGGCCGTGGAATGTGGGGTTGTTCGGTAGGCCCAGAGGACACTGTGTAGTTCCTCGACCCACCGTTGTTTGGCTTCGCCGAGTCGTCATTTCAATCCTCGGAGGATCACTCTATTTGCTACTTCGGCCTTCCCGTTCGTCTGAGGGTGCTCGACCGACGTGAAGTGCTGCTTCGTGCCCAGTTTGGTGACGATGTCTTGGAAATTCCTGTCGGTGAACTGTGTCCCGTTGTTGGTGACAATTTCTTGGGGCACGCCGAATCAGGCGAGGATGTTCCTCTTGTAGAAGCGGAGTATGTTGAAGGCCGTGATTTTGGCCAATGCTTCCGCCTCGATCCACTTCATGAAATAATCCACGTCGACGATAAGGTATTTGTTTTGGTTTGACCCCACAACGAAAGGAGCGAGGATATCCATTCCCCACCACGCAAACGGCCACGGTGAAGACAGTGTTTTGATTTCATTTGGAGGAGCGAGGTGCATTTCCCCGTGTCGCTGGCATCTATCGCACCTCTTGACGTGCTCCTTGGCGTCCTGTTGCATGGTGGGCCAGTAATACCCTGCCTGAAGTGCCTTGCGGGCTAAGGACCGCCCGCCGAGGAACTGGGCATTGATCCCTTTGTGGATCTCTTGGAGGATGCCGGGGACCCTGGTCTCTTCGACACACTTGAGGAGGGGGATAGAAAACCCTCGGTGGTACAACTTGTCCTCGACTATTGTGTACGAGCACGCTCGCCACTTGACCATCCCCGCTTCCTTGGGATCCTCGGGTAGTTTGCCCGTCGTAAGGAATTCGTACACCATGGTCATACAACAATTGCTCTCCCCGATGGCGTTCACGTCTGTCACCGGAGCGGGTTTGTCGATGCTCGGGCGAGAAAGTACTTCCTGGATGACCGACTTGTTCTCACCTTTCTTCTTTGTGCTCGCCAATTTGGACAAGACGTCTGCTTGGGTATTATGCTCGCGTGGGATGTGGGTTACCTCCGCGGAGGCGAAATTCTTCATCTTTTCCTTCACCAAGGTCAGGTATTCGATGAGGCAATCTATTTTAGCCTGATACTCTCCTCGGACTTGAGAGGCCATGAGCTGGGAGTCAGTGAAGATTTTGACTTCCTTGGCGCCGAGGTCCTCGGCCAACCGAAGCCCGGTGAGGAAAGCCTCGTATTCTATCTGGTTGTTCGACGTCCGAAAGGACAATTCGAGGGAGACCTCGATCAGGATGTCTTCCTCATTTTCAAGGATAATGCCTGCCCCGCTTCCTTTCGTGTTGGACGCTCCGTCGACATAGATTGTCCACTTTTGGGATCCGTTGGTCGAAGGTTCCAAGACGGTCATCTCCGCCACAAAGTCTGCCAACACCTGAGCCTTCAGGGCTTTCCTTCCCTCATATTGGATGTCGAACTCAGCGAGTTCAAGCGACCATCTGAGCATCCTTCCCGCCATATCTGGTCGCCCGAGGAGCTGCCTTATTGGCTGTATGGTTCTTACGACGACCGTATGGGCTAAGAAGTAATGGCGTAACCTCCTGGCCGCGGTGAGAAGGGCCAGGGCGACTTTCTCGAGCTGTTGATACCTGAGCTCGGGACCTAGGAGGGCCTTGCTCGTGAAGTAAATTGGTTTTTTGTCCGTCGGGGGTTTCCCGTATGAGGACAGCGCTGACCGCTTCGCTCATGATGGCGAGATACAAGAAGAGAATCTCCCCGTTCTCTGGTTGTGAGAGGACCGCAGGTTGTGACAGGACTTGTTTGAGATGGAGGAGAGCCTGCTCGCATTCCTCGCTCCATTCAAACGTGGCTATTTGTCAAAGAAGCTTGAAAAATGGGAGTGCGTATTGAGCAGATTTGGCGACGAAGCGGGAGAGGGCGGTTAACATCCCGTTCAGCGATTGTATCGACTTCTTCAAGTCCGGGGTCGGGATCTCGGAGAGGGCCCTACATTTGTCGGGGTTCGCCTCGTTTCCTCTCTCTGTGAGATAGAAACCAAGGAACTTGCCCACCCGAACACCGAAGGTGCATTTGTCGGGATTGAACCTCATACAACATCTCCTTGCCGTGTCAAATACCTTCTTGAGGTGAGTAGTGTGGTCGACTTCCTCTATAGATTTGACGATCATGTCGTCCATGTAGACCTCGAGCATGTCGCCGATCTCTGCCCGAAAGACTTTATTCATCATCCGTTGGTAGGTTACGTCGGCGTTCTTCAGGCCGAAGGGCATTACGTTGTAGTAGTAATTGCTCGACTCGATCATGAAGGCTGTATGCTGCTTGTCGGCCTTATCCATGGGGATTTGGTTGTACCCCGAGTAAGCGTCTATGAAGGACAATATCTTGAAACTTGCAGAGTTGTCGACCAGCTGGTCGATGTTAGGCAGAGGGTAAGAGTCTTTCGGGCATGCCCGGTTTAGATCGGTGTAGTCAACGCACATCCTCCATTTTCCATTACTTTTTTTTGACAAGTACAACGTTGGACAGTCAGGTTGTGTACCTGGCCTCCGAAATAAAATTTGCCTCTAGGAGGTCTTTTACACCTTTTTTAGCAGCCTCCATTTTTTCAGGAGACTGTCTATGCCTACGTTGAACTACGGCCCTAGCGGCCGGATCTACGGTGAGATGATGACAGGCGACCTCGGGGTCCAGGCCAGGCATCTCAGAGGCGTTTCATGCGAACAGACCAGCATTCTCCCGGAGACATGCTTTCAGCTCCGTCTTCGCCAGGTCGGGGAGTCTGGCGCCTATCTTCACACTTTGATCAGGATCATCTCCGAGGGCGATGAGCTCGAACTCTCCGTCTGGGATGAGGCGTACTGGGTAGAGAGGCTGCCCGTTGGTTTCCGCTTGGAGGTCGCGGTTGGCTGGTCCGCCCTCTTCCTGCTCGCCAGGGAACCTGCTGTCAAGGTCGACCGCATTGACGCGCAGGAGTGTCTTTTGTTCAGCGTTCAGGGAGGGCTTCGCTCCCGCCTTGGGCCTGATGGCGATCAAACTCAGACCTTTGGTTGCAGCGTCGAAGCATCTTCTGGCCGCGTCTATGTCCCCGTGCATCGTAACGACCCGTCCCTTGGTCGTGTAGTATTTCATCTTGAGATGGACCGTGGATGGCACAGCTGTGAGTTCGGCCATCGTGGTCCTCCCGAGGATGCAGTTGTAGAGGGAGGGACAATCGACCACCAAGAAGCGGGTCTTGATTTGGTGGGCGGTGTCGTCGGCCCTGAATGTGACCATCAGTTCAATGTAGCCCCACGGTCTGGTGGTGGTGCCGTTGAACCCCTGCAGATCTAAGCCCACGTAAGGGGTCAAATGCCTCTCGGTGAGCTGGAGGGTCCTGAATAGGTGAGCGTACATAATGTCGACCGAGCTTCACTGGTCGACAAGGATCCTGCGGACGTAAAAGTTCGCCATCTGTGCCCTGACCAAGAGGGGGATAGTGGCGTTGGGCGCTCCTCCTGGCAGCTCTTCGAGGTAGAAGGTGATAGGGCTTGACTCCCCTCACACCTTATCGAGGGTGGTTGTCGTCGCCGATGTTGTGGACTCCAGTTTGTCAAATTTCCGCTTGATCGACCCGACGGAAACCTTCTCGTAACCCCCTCCCGATATGACCATCCTCCTGGGGAAACCTTCCCACATGCTGCGGGCAGTGACGGGGTCCTCGTGGGGGAAGTTTGCCCACATGCTGCGGATTGCCTCTTGGCCCTCAATGGCCTCCGGGATGAAGAAGTCCTCGGGTCGAGTGACGCTAAGGGCGACCTGCAGCCGGCTGTCGTCGGGAGGAGGTGTTGCCTCTTCGACGCTCTGGGCTTCCTGAGCGTTGGGTCGAGGAGCGTCGATCTTCTGGGCATACTTCTTCAAGTGCCCTTCCTTGATCAGAGTTTCTATTGCGTCCTTGAGGTGGACGCAGTCTTCTGTGACATGTCCGTGGCTCCGGTGGAACCTGCAGTATTTGGACCTGTCAGTGGTAGGCTTGGGGACTGTCGGCTTGGGAAAGCGGACACCCCCTTGGCGGAACTCTGAATTGGCGCAGTCACTGAGAATTTGCTCGCGGGGAGCGTTGAATGAAGTGTACTCCGTGAACCGGCCAGCTGGTCCCCGCGATTCGCGAGGTTCTCTGGACCGACCTTCTCTTCTTCTCTCTCCCCCGCGCCGAGGGGGAGGAGAGCCTTCGTCTTTGTGGCCGCGGGGGCCTTCCTTTCGTCTCGAGTCGAGGGCGATCTGGGCTGCCTCCGACTCTTCGAACTCGATATATGATTGAGCCCGATGGAGGAGGCTTTCTAAGTTGCGAGGCCTGCGGAGGCGTACAGACTTGGCGAACTCGGATCCAAGTCGTAGCCCCCGCATGATTAGGAACTTCTTCATGTCATTGGTCGTGTGGACCTCGACAACCTCCCTGTTGAATCTCTCAATGTAGTTCCTGAGAGACTCATTCTTCCCCTAGAAGATGCCTTCTAGCGCGACTTCCGTCTTCGGATGTCAGCGAGAAGCGATAAAATGTTTGGTGAAACGTCCCTTTAGTTGCTTCCAGGACGTGATTGATTCGGGCACTAGACTCTTATACCAGGTCATGGCGCCCTTCCGCAGAGTGGTGGGGAAGAGTCTGCATTTAATAGCACCCCCGACGTTCCTGAAGTCGAGCATGGCTTCAAAGCTTTCGACGTGATCATCGGGGTTGGCTATGCCATCATAGGTCCCCAATGGTGGGGGTTTCTCCATGCCCACAGGGATACAGTGTCATACCCCAAATTTGTCCTACCTATGTATTACCTTCATTTGTATATCCACCCACTAACCATTATTCAGGAAAACCCAAAAAAAAAATGTTGTCTTCAACTTCATCTCTCTGTTATTTTTTATCCATTTTCATTTCAAGTCATATCTATCTTTTAACCGTTTTTATCCTTCATCCAATTTAATATCCATATATAAAATCCAACGTCCATATCCATTTCCACATTCTATTTCTTATCAATTTCCATTATTTTCTATCAATTAAACCATATCCACTTTTAATATTCATTTCAAAAACCACTTTCTTTAGTTATCCATTAAATTCATTGGTTATCCAGTTCCTTCATAAACCATTTCCATTTTTAAACTTATTTCACAAATCTTTCCAATATCTATTTTCTAAAAAAAACCCATCTCAATATCCATTCCATAAAACCATTCTTTTTATCCAATTTCCCATGTCTAAACCATTTCTATTATCCAAACCATTTTAATTAGTAACCAATTTCCATCCATATTACCAAAAGGCCAAGAAATCACAAAGTTCAAATAAGGCCCATTGTCATTACCAAGTTCTCTACAAAAATAGTTCATAGAAATTTACAAAAAAATATAAAGGGCCCGTTTTATTTACAAGAGAAAGACCAACATCACAATTCAAGTCCATTTTTGGGCTCATGATTTTAGAGCAATAAGTCCATTACATAATCTTTCGAAAAAAAACAAGTTGACACACCAAGGACTTGGAAGGACGTACACCGTCCCGACATCAAAACCGCAAGCCTGCAACACTACAAACTTGCCTCTGTAACATAACCTACCGACCTGCTTTTCCTCCCTAAGCCCTGCCAAAATAGAGACAATACAACCTGTATCAATGACAAAGCAACATCACATAAACCAACAAAATTCAGCAGGATTCAGCAGAATGTTGAGAAAGACAGCACAATAACATTGTACTAGGAACCTTAATTCACAAGTTGGTGAATGATCTTTAAGAGAAACAGAGAGATAGAGAAACAAGGGGAGGGCGGTAAAAAAAGAGCCATAAAAGGGGAGTGGGAGAAAATGAATGGGGGGCGGTCAAAGTTCACTCTCACCTTAACATCGAAACCGCTCCAAATTCACAAATAAAACCCAAACAACTCATTGCTACAACCACCTCCTTCAACAGCTCTCCATCTTCTGCAAACCCATCTTCCACGAAGTCCCTCCAACTTCCAATATCATCTTCGACCTAACTTTCTAATTTCCAAACAACCCAGAACTGAAACTCCTCAAATCCCCAAACCAACAACACCCACCGAACAACCTCTGTTCTCAATTTTTCTGCATCGAAAAACCTCCACAGCTTACTATCTTCACCATTAACCTCACTCTTCGACATAACCACCATAAACTTCATCGAACCACCTGCAACATCAACACGAAACCGTCGAACAACATCGTCACAACTGAACAACGACATACCAAACACCACAACCTTTCACTCGCAACAAAGAAAAAACTTCGGCCAAGTTTCACAACAACAACCTTCCGCCGCCGCGAGTGGTTCAGAAGAAGAAACAGAGGAGCAGACCGCGTGAGATAGAGAGTGAGCAAAGATGGAGGGAGATTCGAAACGAGAGAGGAAAACGGGATCGAGATTTAGGGAGGAGTCGCTGCGAGTTCGTGCGAAGAAGATGTGAGAGTGAAGGAGAGGCGAGATCGTTGAGGAAGAAGCAGGGTTTGTCTCCACGATTTTCTTTTCTGTTCCAGATTTAATTTGTCTTTTTTTTTGTATATAAAATATGATTTTTGTTGACTCTGGGCTTTTGGAAGCCCATTGGAATTTGATTCTGCACTCCTTCAACTTCTTTCACTCCCTTCCCTATTTTTTGTCTTCTAATTATTTCTCAATTTAAATATTTTTTAATTTTGATTAATTATTTTGTGATTATTTAGTTAAGTAATGTTTTGATTAATTATGTAGATTAAGTATTTTGTTAATAATTTTCATTTATAATCTTTGTTAATATTTTAGTTATTTCTCTTGTTAAATAATCTTGTCCATATTTTGTTAAATGTTTTATTGAATATCTTGTGGATTATTTTGTAAATACTTTTATTAATATTTTTGTTAAATATTCTTATTAGACAATTTTGTTAAATATTTTATTTGAATATTTTGTTAATTATTTGTTAATAATTTTCAATAGTTTTTTGTAATCATTTTGGTTATCACTTTGTTTAGATTCATTTCTCAATTTACTTTTCATTTCTACTTTGATTTTCTTTTTCGATTTTCTTTTTGGGCCAATGATATACAAAATATCATGATTTGTGGATTTATTTAGTGTAGATCTATAAATTTTGATTAATATGAGGCCTATTTATTTTATTTTCGATTTATTTGTTTTTACCATTCATTTTGGGTCAATGAAAACCAAACATCAAGGATTTATCGATTTTCGATTTAAAATCTTGATAAAGGTGAGACCTTTCTTCTTTTTCTCGATTTTATTTCATTTCTTATGATTTACATTTCACATATTCTTTTATTTTCACTTTTGGTCAATGAAAGTAAAAAATCATAGCTTGTCGATTATCGATCTAAGTCTTGATTAAGACGAGACCAACTTTATTATACCTTGTTCATATCATCTCGATTATATTAATCATACTCTTATCATATCATTCATATCCATATTCATATTTGTCTAACCATTCTTATTTGTTCACCATTAATCAAATAACACTAAAAATATCGAAACCCTAAAACAATAATTGATGGACTGTTGGTTGCTTGGCGACTTTCGATCAAGGCTTAGCCTAGGACACCTTGCACACACACGGCTTTCTCTTGGGCTACCTTACAATGAGACCTTATTTCATGTCATCCCTTGTAATTTACATGTACTCCGCTCCCTATTCTGATGTACGCATTTAGTGTTCTTTTGATTGTGGTTTGTTTACTAGGAGCACCCCTAGGGATTAGCATAGACAACCCATTTTCAAACTAATTCTCGACTCGTCGTCGAGCCATTTTCAAACAAACCCATTTTTGACCAAACTCTCGATTCGTCGTCGAGCCCATTTTCAAATCAACCTCTAACCAAATCCTTTTTCAAATCAAACTCTTTTCATACAATAAACCCTTGATCCAACGTCAAGCGGATTTTCATAATCAAATTAAAAAATAACTAACAATTATCGCAACTCTTTTAAGGTGAAAAATGGGGGTTCGAGTCTTTGATCTTCCTTCGATTGTTTGGGTGCGAGTTCTCTTACTCGTGTGTGAGCAATTGACGCCTCTTCTTTTAATAAATCAAATCCTCTTCAAAATAACCAAGCGCATACAATAAACCCTTGATCCCACGTCAAGAGGACTTTCATAATCAAACCTCAAAACGACTAACAACTATCGAAACTCTTTCAAGGTGAAAAATGGGGGTTCAAGTCTTTGATCTTTCTTCGATTGTTTGGGTGCGAGTTCACTTACTCGTGTGTGAGCAATTGACGCCTCTAAAACATATCCAACTCGACAACCGTCCGTCCAACCATCCAAAACACTTTTCAAACCATCAAACCTTTTCAAACTCAACCACCTTAGATGAAAAAAGAGAGAGAGAGCCAAATCTTTGACTCACTCTCCCGATTACTTGGGCCCGAGGAATCTTTCTTAAGTTCAAGTAATCGTCATCTAAACCAACCCAACTCTCCCTTGTTTCGTGGGCGTACCACGAACTACGACCGCTATGATTCTTTATTCTCGTCCGAGTAAAGATACGTAGGCACAAGATTGCGATGATCTTGGCGAGCATACTTTTTCTTTTTCCCCCGTTTGCGTCCACACTTTTTCTTTTTCCCCCTTTGCCGAGCACACTACCATCTTTTTCCGTCAAACCCCGCAGTCGAACTACGATTGCTCTGATTCCTCATTCTTGTCCGAATGAGCATACGTAGGCCCGAGGTCGCGATTATCTTTCCGAGCACTCTATCGTCAAACCACCCATTTCCCCTTAGTATCTTTTCCTTTTATCTTTACCTTTCCGCATTTATTTTAGAGAAGAAAACAAACAAGCTTATCTAACGAGTATCGCGATTCGAATCAAGAGGTTCCTGTTGAGTACAACGGACGTGAGGGGGTGCGCGTACCTTCCCCTCACGTAACCGACTCCCGAACCCAGAATGTGGTTGCGATGACCATGTTCTTATCCCTCCTTAAAGGTTTTCTCGATATTTTCCTTTCCCTCTTTTGGAATAAATAAAGTTCGGTGGAGACTCTGTCGAACCGTTTTCCGCACCTTTCGCGCGAAGGGTCGTGTCTTCGATTAAGCGATTTTTTCGAGGTGCGACAGATGGCGACTCTGTTGGGGAAGTATTTGCTCCATGCAAGAGAGAGTCGAGCCTATCTTAATTCGAATCGCTAGCTCTTTAGCTTTGTTTATCTTTTTCTTCTCGTTCGCTTATTTATTTGCTTTCCTGTTTCCTTATCTGTGTTACCTTTTGTGACATTGTTGGGTTGTTCTGATATTGGGAACTTTGCGAGACGGCTCTACACCCGAGTCTGAGTATAACCCTAGGATTAGGATGGCGGTTGTGTAGTGTAGGCTTACGTGGTCTCTTCCGCGTGAGTTGAAGCGAAAACCCCGCTTGGAGTAGATTCCCTTTGAGATATTATTGTTGTGGTGAATCTTTGCCATGGCGGTAATATCTTCGAGGTGTGTCGTTGATCCCAAGGACCATTAACCCATTTGTCCATGGTGGTTGCTAGTGTTAATTCTTTGTGAGTTAATGCGAACGTCCCAATCAGATGAGATCCCTCGATCGTATTACTTCCTGACAGTAATATTTTCGACCTCGATCTAGGATTCTGAGAACCCTGTTTAGAAACCGTGTATCGATGGTTGTGTAGTGGACGCCTCCGAGGAATCTTTCTCGTGGGGAAGAAATGAAGACCTCACCTAGACAAGATTATTTCGAGGATATTATAGTCGGATGTCTCTTCGTCTTGGTTATAATGTTTTCGAAATATATCCATAACTCTAGGCACCTACCCGAATTAGAAACCTACCCATGGGTTTTCTTCGATCCTAGTTGTGGTTCTTGACCTGTTCCTCCGGCCAACCTCAGAACTGTTTGAAGCAGTTTGATTCTGCGATCCTGGATCTTGAATCTTGCATTGCATCTCATGTCATTGCATTGCATTGCATCTGTTGCGCATCTTGCATTGCATTTTCAACCTCAGAATCTCACTTCAACTTTCTTCCTTCTCCAGTAAATCAAGCTGATTCCTCGACACTAATACGCAACTCGAGCAAACATAAGAAGAACGATGGAGCAGATTCAGCAAGAGCAAGCTGCCTTCAGAGAGGAGTTGGACTCTATGAAGGGAAAGATTGATCAGATTCTTGAAGCCATCATGATGGCCAGAAGAGAAGAAGAACTACGTGAAGCCGCTGCTGCCAACAACACTGTGCCTGTGCAAGGGTCATCCTCAAGGATCTCAGTTCCTGTTCCCAACCCTATCAATTATGGGATACCAATGAACTTCACTCCTGCCGCTGAAGGAGCCATTTCTCAACCACTCCCAACACCGGGAGCTACTGTTGGAGCTATTCCGCAAGCCCAACCTTTTGTCGCTCAGATTCCTATTCCTCATGCCGAAGAAAATCTGCTAGATCAGTATGAAGAGGTACAGAACTACCATGCTGCTATCCCAATTGTCAATCCTACTGCTGCTCAGGATTCTGAAGCCATCAAAATGTGTCGCGATCTAGCTGAAAAACTCCGAGTCATGGAGGGACACAACTCAACTTCTTTGAATGCTCTGGATATGTGCTTGGTGCCAGATGTTGTCATTCCTCCCAAATTTAAAGTGCAAGAATTCCCAAAGTACAAAGGTCTCAGTTGTCCTCACATGCATCTAAGGATGTATTGTTGCAAGATGGCTGCCTATGCCAAAGACGAAAAGCTGATGATCCATTGCTTCCAAGACAGCTTGCCTGGGGTATCTCTTGAGTGGTATATGTAGCTGGAGCGTAGCAATGTGAGCACTTGGGATGAGCTAGCTGATGCATTTGTCAAGCAATACAAATACAACACTGACCTTGCTCCGAATCGTACTCAGCTTCAGAGTATGGCTCAGAAGGACAACGAGTCCTTTAAAGAGTACGCGCAACGTTGGAGAGAGCTAGCCGCAAGAGTGCATCCACCTCTTGTTGATCGTGAACTGATTGACATCTTCATGGGTACTTTGCAAGGCCAATACTATGAGAAGTTGATTGGTAATGTTTCTGCCGGATTCTCTGATTTAGTAATTGTCGGTGAGAGAATTGAAGAGGGTCTGAAGAGCGGAAAGATCCAAGGAGGTTCTAGCAGCCAGTCTCAAGCCAAGAAACCTTTCAATAATGGATACAAGAAAAAAGAGGGCGAAACAAATGTTGTCTCTGCTCAAAAAGGGCAAGCTCAACAAGCTCCCCCTCCAATACCTTATCAAATGCCATACTTCCAGTATCCGTATGTTGCTGCTGCGCAATATGCTCCGATGCCTTATCAGCCAACTGTTCAAGCTGTTCAAGCTCCAATGCCTCAACAACAGGCTCCTAAGCAACAGTCCTATAATCAACAAGGGTATCAATATCCTCCTCAGAATCAACAACAGAGAGCTGCTCAACAACGTCAGCCTAATCAACAGAGGACAAGGAGGTCTGATAGAGACTTTGATAGTCTGCCGACGACATATGCTCAGATCTTTGCTCAATTTATGGAGAAGAGGGCAATCACTCCCAAGGACCTAGCTCCTCCAACTGTCATCCCCCCAGATTATGATGCTAATGCTCATTGTGAGTTTCATAAGGGTGCTCCAGGGCATACGATCGAGGACTGCAGAGCTTTCAAACACAAGGTTCAAGACATGATCGACTCAAAGTTTCTCACGTTCAATGGGAGGGCTCCAAACGTCATCAAAAACCCTATACCGCCGCCAAGCTAGTGCCAGCAGCAAGCCAAGTCAAATCAAGTCAAGTCAAGTTCAAGTTTCCCCAAAGAAGGCGGTCATGTTGCCATCCCGTCATTTGCATTCTTGTATTTTGTCTTTATTTGTTTAAGTACTGTATGCTTTGAACATTGCCTTTCGTATGTGGTTTTCTTAATGTACTGACTATGCATGTTTTGAATCAGTTATGTCGTATTCACTCATTTTTTTCCATTTACTGCAAAACACCAACACATTTATTTCCACTTCACTCTCTTTATCAACTGCCGTTTAGCAATGATTGGAGGGAGGATGATGACAATGAAATACCCATAATTGCAAAATGTATGCTTTCGGATAAAATCTCGTCGATGATGTACAGGCATTGTTTCAACCCCCAAACACTGGAGATACAAGGAGTTAATCCCTAGTAAACCACTTCGAGCCTAGAAGTAGCAGTTTCCTTCGGATATTCAAACCCTTACACTCAACCTGGGGCAGGGTAGTGTTCAGTTAATCCAATTACGCACTCAAATCACAAGTAAAATCCAAAGACATGACGGTTGTTCATCAATAACCTATGACTTGGCAGTCACCATCCTCCAACAAAATAAAAAAAAATCAAAAAAATCAAAAGCCTGCTAACTCGAGCACTTCAAAAGGAGACTTAGGCAAAAATCAAGGCAATCTCGATGGACTCGACAAGCGAAATCAGTCCATGCAAAAGATGGGATAAAAAACAAAGTCAAAAGAGGCCCTCGAATCCTCACCAAAAATAAAATAAGATCCAGTGACCACCATGCTGAGACCAAAGGGTCACTAACATCCATAAAAGAAAGGCGACTACCATGTCGAGCATACCTTGAATTATCACGCTTACATCGTCAACCCTTTTGGAAGACAAACATGTGCAAAATTAACTGAACGTAGGACTGGAGTTCATCACGAAGAAGGGGTGGGTACAAATTATACTTTGAGCCTAATATCCTTTGTTTCATAAACCATAAACCAGACCACGTTACAACCCTCGAAAGACCTAATTGAGGCGAGGTCTATTCTGAAAGCATACTATTGCAAGGTTGCGTAAACTGACTCCCCATATTTGCTAATTTTCAGCATTGGTGTCACTCTCCTTGCTATATCTTTCACACCACCAAAATCAGCACAACGTCTGGACTAACGGTTCATTCATTTCACTATTACGACACTCAGATTAATGACTCTTTTTCAAAACTTCCATGAGCATTGCATTAAGATTACCGTTTGTGAATGTGCAATTTTGACTGCAAATCAGTGCTTGACATCAAAGCAATTCCAACAAGGGGAAATCAAAGAAGAATTTGAGCTCTCAGTGGTCGTGACTCGAAGCAAGACTACCTTAAACCCACAAGCTTGGGCAAATCATTCAGCAGCTCAATCAGGCGCAAACCTCTCAACAACTCAATTAGGGGCAAGACATATCAAAGCACATCAAGATTCACCTTTCAAAGATCAGACCTCTTCAGAACTGGTCAATCAGGGGCAGACCTTACCAGATTCAGACTGGGGCATGACGAGTTGCAGAAGGCATATCCTCTCTGTATCTTCAAAATTGGACAAGCGTACCTTGCCAGACACTAGCAATCTACAAATCCAGAATAGAGTCTTCATGAGTCGATCACGTCGCTATGCTCATTTTCAAGTCATCCTGACCATCAAGCAAATAGTTGTGGTTCTCTCAGAAATGAACACCATGACAAATCTTCAAGTGATTAAACTCGAGGCCTCAAAAGCATCTTCATCTGCTTTGATCATGGCGTCTTCAACGAGTTGAGTTTCGAGGAAATCAAACCCTCCCACCACCCGAAGTCCAATCCGCATTGGCAACTACCCAAAAGTCCACCACGCTGGCGCCTCTCCAAACATATCCAATCACCCGTTTGCAATCATATGCATCGCATTCGACATCCTAAACATCATTTGCATCATATGCATACCAAAAACCAAATCATACTTCCCCAACACTTGCATCTCCGCGCGCCAGCATTTGCATTGCACATCATTACAAAATCAAGCATTCATACATGCAAGTCAAGATCCAGGATCAATCTCTATATTCCAAGACGATCTTCAGCCCAGCCAGGGGGCATCTTCTTCAAGTCCGTGAGCGTTCCTCACGAAGTTGTTTCAACCTTTTGATGATCAAGCTCAAGCAATCTTCAGCCCAGTCAGGGGCATCTCCTGCAGATCATGGGCGTTCCTCATGAGGTTCCTCAACCTTTTGTTGCTAAAATTATGATCTCCAAGCAAGTCAGTGGGCGTTCCTCATTGAATTCTTTATTTCAACCTTTTGTTGATGTCTCCAAATAAATCTTACTCATCATATCCCCAACAAACTTGACCTTTTGTCAATTGCCTTACTATCATCCTTTTGGTGGTAGTCAAACCCAATCAATTCAACTCAACCTGCATCCTTTTGGTGTTGGTAACCCTCAAGTCAGAAGTTTCCTATCATCCTTTTGGTGGTAGCCGTTCATATTGTCAACCTAACCTTCATCATTTTGGTGTTGGTCCTCGCAAGTGCAAAGTTCATATCATCCTTTTGGTGGTAGTAGCTTGTGTTGATCCGTCATCCTTTTGGTGTCGCCGATCCGTGAACCCTTGGTCTGTGTGTCATCCTTTTGGTGAGTGACAACCTTGGTTATCGTTTTGCTTGCTATTATCCTTTTGGTAATAGTAAGTTGTATCCACTATCATCCTTTTGGTGATAGGTCTGTCATCCTTTTGGTGTCAGATAGCTGTGTGTGTGCCCTATTATCCTTTTGGTAATAGCAAGCTTTGACCTCATTTTCGTCCTTTTGGTGGAAGGGTCTGTGTGTGTGTGCCCTATTATCCTTTTGGTAAAAGCAGGCTTTGACCTCATTTTCATCCTTTTGGTGGAAGGGTCTGTCTGTGTGTGCCCTATTATCCTTTTGGTAATAGCAGGTTTTGACCTCATTTTCATCCTTTTGGTGGAAGGGTCTGTGTGTGTGTGTGTGTGCCCTATTACCCTTTTGGTAATAGCAGGCTTTGACCCCATTTTCATCCTTTTGGTGGAAAGGTCTTTGTGTGTGTGTGTGCCCTATTATCCTTTTGGTAATAACAGACTTTGACCTCATTTTTATCCTTTTGGTGGAAGGGTCTGTCTATCTGTGTGCCCTATTATCCTTTTGGTAATAGCAGGCTTTGACCTCATTTTCATCCTTTTGGGGGAAGGGTCTGTGTGTGTGCCCTATTATCCTTTTGGTAATAGCAGGCTTTGACCTCATTTTCATCCTTTTGGTGGAAGGGTCTGTGTGTGTGTGTGCCCTATTATCCTTTTGGTAATAACAGGCTTTGACCTCATTTTCATCCTTTTGGTGGAAGGGTTTGTGTGTGTGTGTGCCCTATTATCCTTTTGGTAATAGCAGACTTTGACCTCATTTTCATCCTTTTGGTGGAAGGGTCTGTGTGTGTGTGTGTGCCCTATTATCCTTTTGGTAATAGCAGGCGTTGACCTCATTTTTATCCTTTTGGTGGAAGGGTCTGTGTGTGTGTGCCCTATTATCCTTTTGGTAATAACAGGTTTTGACCTCATTTTCATCCTTTTGGTGGAAGGGTCTGTGTGTGTGTGCCCTATTATCCTTTTGGTAATAGCAAGCTTTAACCTCATTTTCATCCTTTTGGGTGGAAGGGTCTGTGTGCGTGTGTGTGCCCTATTATACTTTTGGTAATAGCAGGCTTTGACCTCATTTTCATCCTTTTGGTGGAAGGGTCCGTGTGTGTTTGTTCACTATCATCCTCTTGGTGATAGGTCTGTCATCCTTTTGGTGTCAGATTTCTTGTATTTCAACTTCCCAATCCCTTTTCTTTCTTTCAGACAAATTTGCGGTCTTTTTATATCTAATTGACTTGTACCTCGATACGACTGAACGTCGTAGCAGTTCATCTTAATGGGTTCAAGCCGATTAGATAGGGGCATCTGTCATACCCCAAATTTGTCCTACCTATGTATTACCTTCATTTGTATATCCACCCACTGACCATTATTCAGGAAAACCCAAAAAAAAAAATATGTTGTCTTCAACTTCATCTCTCTTTTATTTTTTATCCATTTTCATTTCAAGTCATATCTATATTTTAACCGTTTTTATCCTTCATCCAATTTAATATCCATATATAAAATCCAACGTCCATATCCATTTCCACATTCTATTTCTTATCAATTTCCATTATTTTCTATCAATTAAACCATATCCACTTTTAATATTCATTTCAAAAACCACTTTCTTTAGTTATCCATTAAATTCATTGGTTATCCATTTCCTTCATAAACCATTTCCATTTTTAAACTCATTTCACAAATCTTTCCAATATCTATTTTCTAAAAAAAACCCATCTCAATATCCATTCCATAAAACCATTCTTTTTTATCCAATTTCCCATGTCTAAACCATTTCTATTATCCAAACCATTTTCATTAGTAACCAATTTCCATCCATATTACCAAAAGGCCAAGAAATCACAAAGTTCAAATAAGGCCCATTGTCATTACCAAGTTCTCTACAAAAATAGTTCATAGAAATTTACAAAAAAATATAAAGGGCCCGTTTTATTTACAAGAGAAAAACCAACATCACAATTCAAGTCCATTTTTGGGCTCATGATTTTAGAGCAATAAGTCCATTACATAATCTTTCGAAAAAAAACAAGTTGACACACCAAGGACCTGGAAGGACGTACACCGTCTCGGCATCAAAACCGCAAGCCTGCAACACTACAAACTTGCCTCTGTAACATAACCTACCGACATGCTTTTCCTCCCTAAGCCCTGCCAGAATAGAGACAATACAACCTGTATCAATGACAAAGCAACATCACATAAACCAACAAAATTCAGCAGGATTCAGCAGAATGTTGAGAAAGACAGCACAATAACGTTGTACTAGGAACCTTAATTCACAAGTTGGTGAATGATCTTTAAGAGAAACAGAGAGATAGAGAAACAAGGGGAGGGCGGTAAAAAAAGAGCCATAAAAGGGGAGTGGGAGAAAATGAATGGGGGGCGGTCAAAGTTCACTCTCACCTTAACATCGAAACCGCTCCAAATTCACAAATAAAACCCAAACAACTCATTGCTACAACCACCTCCTTCAACAGCTCTCCATCTTCTGCAAACCCATCTTCCACGAAGTCCCTTCAACGTCCAATATCATCTTCGACCTAACTTTCTAATTTCCAAACAACCCAGAACTGAAACTCCTCAAATCCCCAAACCAACAACACCCACCGAACAACCTCTGTTCTCAATTTTTCTGCATCGAAAAACCTCCACAGCTCACTATCTTCACCATTAACCTCACTCTTCGACATAACCACCATAAACTTCATCGAACCACCTGCAACATCAACACGAAACCGTCGAACAACATCGTCACAACTGAACAACGACATACCAAACACCACAACCTTTCACTCGCAACAAAGAAAAAACTTCGGCCAAGTTTCACAAAAACAACCTTCCGCCGCCGCGAGTGGTTCAGAAGAAGAAACGGAGGAGCATACCGCGTGAGATAGAGAGTGAGCAAAGACGGAGGGAGATTCGAAACGAGAGAGGAAAACGGGATCGATATTTAGGGAGGAGTCGCTGCGAGTTCGTGCGAAGAAGATGTGAGAGTGAATGAGAGGCGAGATCGTTGAGGAAGAAGCAGGGTTTGTCTCCACGATTTTCTTTTCTGTTTCAGATTTAATTTGTCTTTCTTTTTTTTGTATATAAAATCTGATTTTTGTTGACTCTGGGCTTTTGGAAGCCCATTGGAATTTGATTCTGCACTCCTTCAACTTCTTTCACTCCCTTCCCTATTTTTTTTTTCTAATTATTTCTCAATTTAAATATTTTTTAATTTTGATTAATTATTTTGTGATTATTTAGTTAAGTAATGTTTTGATTAATTATGTAGATTAAGTATTTTGTTAATAATTTTCATTTATAATCTTTGTTAATATTTTAGTTATTTCTCTTGTTAAATAATCTTGTCCATATTTTGTTAAATGTTTTATTGAATATCTTGTGGATTATTTTGTAAATACTTTTATTAATATTTTTGTTAAATATTCTTATTAGACAATTTTGTTAAATATTTTATTTGAATATTTTGTTAATTATTTGTTAATAATTTTCAATAGTTTTTTGTAATCATTTTGGTTATCACTTTGTTTAGATTTATTTCTCAATTTACTTTTCATTTCTACTTTGATTTTCTTTTTCGATTTTCTTTTTGGGCCAATGATATAAAAAATATCATGATTTGTGGATTTATTTCAAGTAGATCTATAAATTTTGATTAATATGAGGCCTATTTATTTTATTTTCGATTTATTTGTTTTTACCATTCATTTTGGGTCAATGAAAACCAAACATCAAAGATTTATCGATTTTCGATTTAAAATCTTGATAAAGGTGAGACCTTTCTTCTTTTTGCCGATTTTATTTCATTTCTTATGATTTACATTTCACATATTCTTTTATTTTCACTTTTGGTCAATGAAAGTCAAAAATCATAGCTTGTCGATTATCGATATAAGTCTTGATTAAGACGAGACCAACTTTATTATACCTTGTTCATATCATCTCGATTATATTATTCATACTCTTATCATATCATTCATATCCATATTCATATTTGTCTAACCATTCTTATTTGTTCACCATTAATAAAAAAACACTAAAAATATCGAAACCCTAAAACAATAATTGATGGACTGTTGGTTGCTTGGCGACTTTCGATCAAGGCTTAGCTTAGGACACCTTGCACACACACGGCTTTCTCTTGGGCTACCTTACAATGAGACCCTTTATTTCATGTCATCCCTTGTAATTTACATGTACCCCCGCTCCCCATTCCGATGTACGCATTTAGTGTTCTTTTGATTGTGGTTTGTTTACTAGGAGCACCCCTAGGGATTAGCATAGACAACCCATTTTCAAACTAATTCTCGACTCGTCGTCGAGCCATTTTCAAACAAACCCATTTTCGACCAAACTCTCGATTCGTCGTCGAGCCCATTTTCAAATCAACCTCTAACCAAATCCTTTTTCAAATCAAACTCTTTTCATACAATAAACCCTTGATCCAACGTCAAGCGGATTTTCATAATCAAATTAAAAAAAAACTAACAATTATCGCAACTCTTTTAAGGTGAAAAATGGGGGTTCGAGTCTTTGATCTTCCTTCGATTGTTTGGGTGCGAGTTCTCTTACTCGTGTGTGAGCAATTGACGCCTCTTCTTTTAATAAATTAAATCCTCTTCAAAATAACCAAGCGCATACAATAAACCCTTGATCCCACGTCAAGCGGACTTTCATAATCAAACCTCAAAATGACTAACAACTATCGAAACTCTTTCAAGGTGAAAAATGGGGGTTCAAGTCTTTGATCTTCCTTCGATTGTTTGGGTGCGAGTTCTCTTACTCGTGTGTGAGCAATTGACGCCTCTAAAACACATCCAACTCGACAACCGTCCGTCCAACCATCCAAAACACTTTTCAAACCATCAAACCTTTTCAAACTCAACCACCTTAGATAAAAAAAGAGAGAGAGCCAAATCTTTGACTCACTCTCCCGATTACTTGGGCCCGAGGAATCTTTCTTAAGTTCAAGTAATCATCATCTAAACCAACCCAACTCTCCCTTGTTTCGTGGGCGTACCACGAACTACGACCGCTATGATTCTTTATTCTCGTCCGAGTAAAGATACGTAGGCACAAGATTGCGATGATCTTGGCGAGCATACTTTTTCTTTTTCCCCCGTTTGCGTCCACACTTTTTCTTTTTCCCCCTTTACCGAGCACACTACCATCTTTTTCCGTCAAACCCCGCAGTCGAACTACGATTGCTCTGATTCCTCATTCTTGTCCGAATGAGCATACGTAGGCCCGAGGTCGCGATGATCTTGCCGAGCACTCTATCCTTAAACAACCCATTTCCCCTTAGTATCTTTTCCTTTTATCTTTACCTTTCCGCATTTATTTTAGAGAAGAAAACAAACAAGCAAAGCTAACGAGAATCGCGATTCGAATCAAGAGGTTCCCGTTGAGTACAACAGACGTGAGGGGGTGCGCGTACCTTCCCCTCACGTAACCGACTCCCGAACCCAGAATGTGGTTGCGATGACCATGTTCTTATCCCTCCTTAAAGGTGTTCTCGATATTTTCCTTTCCCTCTTTTGGGATAAATAAAGTTCGGTGGCGACTCTGTCGAACCGTTTTCCGCGCCTTTCGCGCGAAGGGTCGTGTCTTCGATTAAGCGATTTTTTCGAGGTGCGACATACGGGCACGCATGATCTCCCTGGACAGGGAGGGTCCTATGGTCGTCATCATCGCTCCCGGCTGGGGACTCTGACGGGGATTGGTGGCCTCGACCAGGCCCATGTCGCGGAGGGGAGTTCCTAGAGCGGCTCCTTGGCTTCTCGCCGTCGGGCTTGTTCCTCTTGGAGGTCGAGGAGCGCCTAGGTTCCTTCTGAGGCGGGGAGCGGTGACGTTTCTGATTGACCTCCGGTTGGGCCTGCTCCAAGCGTGGCCGGCGACCCTCGCGCAGCGGGGAGGGGTTACGGGAGTCTGCCGGGGGAGTCCTTCGCGGGGAAGGAGATCGACGGGGAGATGGCAGATGACGATGTCTTCGCGGGGAAGATCGTCGTGCTCTCCCTCTCTCGAGCGCTTCAATTCGGAGGTTCTGGTGAACAATCAGCTGGTTAGTCTGGTTGACCAAGGCGAATAGGGCCACAGTTCTCGGACCTGCGTTTAGCGGTGGAGCAACTGGCTGAAAGACGGCTTGCCGACCGTCTTGCTGGGCGGCGTCGTAAGCCGCGTCTTCAGAAAATGGGGAGGAGGTTTGCCTGTCTTTGGGGTCGACTTCCTCAAAGTGGACGGCAGCGTTGTCTCCCCGTTGGTCCCCGTTCTCGGGTTGAGTGTGGACGGTGTCCGGAGCCTTGTTCCCAGAGGTGCTGGCCATGTTGGTGATGAACGGAGAAATTGCTTTGGTTTAACGATGAAGGAAAAACGGGGAAGCAGTAGTTCCCATAGACGGCGCCACCGATCGTACCTAGATCAGATAGTTAAATAGTGGCCAACAACGTCGTGAAACCTTCAGCTCCGGTGATGGTGAGATGGCGGGGGGGGGGGGTGTACCTGCAAGATACTTCGATGCTCAAGTCAGGTAAGGTCAGAAAAAGTAAGTACAGAAAGCAGGTGTGAGTTTAGAATATGAAGTAACCTGACCCTTTCAAGTGAGAGGGTATTTATAGAGAGCCCCCAGCGCGGGGCCAACAGTTACTTGCACTAGGCTGGATTGCAAGGCCCAATCCAAGCAACTGCCAGAGCTTACGTGGCGTAGTGAAGACCAGTGCGTAGTCTTCGCCCCGGGGTAATGGTTCCGAGATCTCCGGAAGGTGGACAGACCGAATCCTTCGGAGGTGGGAGGTTACAAGAGAACGTGTCCTCGCGGGGAGGAGCCCTTGCATGTTGGGGAGAGACGTGCTCCGCAAGGCTGGATGCCTCTATTCGACGGTCTCTGCTATACGTGCCCGACACTGCTATACGTGCCAGACACTGCTGAAGTCTGACACGTGCTCGACGCAGGTCTTGCATATGGGTCTTGTTGGGCCATCCCAGGTCGTGTGGGTTGGGTCTACCCGTCTGAAGGGCAGACGCTGGCCCAGTCCAGAACATATATGATAATTAATTTTTTAATACAACATATAATTTTTATATTTTCTAACTATTTAGATTTTTAATTTGACTCGTAGACTCTTATCTTTCGGTATTATCTACAATTCCACTATTTTCATTCTCATATCATTCTCAATTATAGTTAGAAAATTAAAATATTAAATTCTTATAAAGATACATCTGACTAAGTATATATTCAAATATTAAGAATCTAAAAAGACAAATTCCTTAGTAAACTCCTGTCAACTTTTTGCAAATCTATTACAATGAAAAACTTTTTATGTTTTATTCTTTTTTTACTATTTGTTACTAACTTAATCATAGTTTCGTGGCCATAGAGAACAACCAAGTGAAATTTTTTCAAACTACTTCAAATTATCAAGAGGTAAGATCAGATTGAAGTTATTAACTATATATTGTATTTTTTTTTTTTGAAATTTCTTAATGCATCTTATATGTTGCGTACATACTACGCGAAAATACTAAAGTGCCCCCAAATCTCGAATATGCATCTTTGAATGCACCAATTTCTGATTGAACCTTAAAATATTCCGAAGATGCATCTCCGTAACACTTTAAACGTATAACATGCATCACACTCATAAGTCATTATACAAGTTTATTGTACCGGAGATGCATCTCTGTTTATGTTATAGAGATACATCTCTGTAACCTATCAGAAAAGAATGTTTCATGTTATATTTTATTTACGTGTATTCAGATGAAGATTTATAAGCGTTATGTACCATGTTATGTGACGAGATTTAAATCATACAATTGATAGGAAAAAAATGACGTACATAATTTTAGATGGTTCAAAAATGTCATATATAAATAGAAGATGAATACTAATGCACCACCGTGTATGTCGGACTACATCTCCTCTGCCTCGTTTGCCTCCTCTGGTATCTGCCTCCGCAGGCTCCTCGAACATCAATCTCCCACCCTCCGGCGCTGTCTTTGATACATCACTGCCCCCGTGCCTCCGTCATAATGGCATCTAGGACATGCCTCACAATAGACCCATTAAGGAAAATACCTATGTCAATGTCTGTCTGCGCAATCTCCACTATGTGACTGCATCTTGGCAAGACATCCTCAAAATGATCTAACTGTGCTTGTTTCTCCTCTAGTATCTCCTGATGAGCTGACCTTGTCGAATCTTCTGAAGCAGCATGCACCATGTACGAATGTGACACCCCGAAGAACCATCTGATATACCCGTTGACGTAGTTTCAGTCGCTCACAGCTATGGTACTTCGTGCTTCCTCCGGTACCCGATGAATCTCATAATCATCAAACATGTCATCCATCTATCTAGGTGTCAAAACAGGAGGAGCGGAGACAATAAGGTGTATGAGAAGGGTATGAGTGTAATCGAACTGCCACATGACGCGCTCAGGCAGATGAGGAGCCATCAAACGTGATCCACAAGCCAACCATCAAGAGTATAACACTATCTCGTGAAATGGCCGCGTCTCATGGTGATCGACATAGTTGTTGAAGTGCATGTCCTCGACAACCAAACAGTTAAGATACACTATGAACGACTCAGTTTCTGTTTCCTGGTTCCCTCTAAGCGGGGCAAAACCAGTAGCACGCGACATATCCTTAGAGTAAGTCACTACACTCGCCCAGTCGGAGATGCACGGGAAGTACTAGAGGATCCATGCCTAAAAATTATGGAACACACAAATTATTAGTAATGGCGTTGTAAAGATGAAATGAAAATGACACAGAAACATTAAAAGATCAATAAATATTACTGTTAGTAGTGTGATGCTGTCTGTGACCTGCTTTGTCTTCAACCTACAACCCTCTGATAACTTCGAGTACAGGTAGACCAAACATGCGGCCCCCAGTTGTACTCATGAATCCACTCGAAATCCTCGACGTACCATAGGTAGACAACATCTGTATAAGTGGCACTTTTGTCCACAAAAATTATAGTGCCAACCAAATATAGCAGGTATGCTCTCATAGCATGCGCTCTCTGGAGTGCCACCTGCTCGTCATCATCCGTAGCCTGCTCTGTTCTCTCTATAGCTCATATGTATATGCCTTTTTCAGGTATTCAAACCTAGCATGTGTCATACCCCAAAATTTGTCATACTTCTTATAATCATGTCTGACTTATTACTCATTTCATCTGTATAATCCACGTGCCATAATCATCCATCATAATACATTCATCCACATTAGCATTTTCAAAACAAGTATCATGGATTCTAAGGGTTTTGTTATGTATATCTGGCATGGAATCAAACGTATGAATCTTGGTGGTGCATCTAAGTTGGGAGGCTTATCATTTGGACTAGGGCTCATGAAACCCTAATTCATGACATTTGGCATCTATTGATCATATAGTTTGCATCATGGATTTGATCATAAAAAACCCTAACCTTGATAATCATTTGGTTGATTCTTGGAAAAAACCTAACATTGGTCTATGGCATCTGTATCATGTTGATTGTATTATGGCGTTGGGATTAGAGACCACTTTTGTTAACCGTTCTTTGATTAGGAATTTGCATTTTAGTTTTCTCTGACTATTTGTTTTAGATCCAAGGCTTATCATGACACATTCACATTCAAGATTAAGGTTTAATTTCAAACACTTTTCAAACTTTCAAAATTCAAGTTTTGGAGGAAAAGAACATGGCTTGGAAAATAAGTCACATATTACAAATCAAAGATCCATTTTCATTACACAACTTTCCAAGTTTCATTACACCAAGTCAAGAATCAAGTCCATACAAAAATGACATTTTTTGACCAAAGTCAACTAACAATCTTAATCCCTATTCTTTGTTTCCTTCATTCTCAAAGTCTTCAAGGCTTATCCATATGCCATGATATGCTAAAACACCTTCATATCCAAATTTCCGTGCTAAGCTTTGTTCATCATATGCCACCAGCCCTGTACCAAATAAAGACCTTGTTCATCATATGCCACCAGCCCTGTACCAAATAAAAAAGACCAAACAGTATTATTTTCACATTTTTTAGTCAAGTAATACATGTCCATACATAGATCTAATCATGCTCATATTCAATATTCAAGCCAATTCAAACTCCTTTGTAATCCACATGAACATAAACTTCAATCCTAATATCAACTTTTCATACCAATTTCCATTCAATTTAACATAACCACATCCATCGGTGCTAACTCATTTACATTCATTCCATCTCTAACAGTTGCTTCATTAATTTCCTAATACAACAAAACTAAACATCATCACATTCATAACTAACTAACCTAGAATTTTAAACAAAATTAACATTCATCAAGGCATCCCAACAGCATGGCGTACAAACGGTAACCGAGTCTTACAAGGAACACTCTTATTCCCTCTAATTTCATCACGATTCAATCACTGCTCAATACACATTCACATAACCTCATCATAAATTCAATTTCAGCTTCATAATAGACCTTTAAACACACATAATTTGACATCCAAAAAATAACATCACACAATGTCAATCTCATTTTCCAGCCCTTTCAAACAATTGCACAAAACAGAAATTCCACGTGGGAAAAAACCAGCTCAGAATTGCATTTCAGTATTCAATTTCCAGCTCAAAATAATGAAAATTCAGACTGCATAAAGGAACCAAGTTCAGCAAGGCATCTCAATTTTTTTTTTTCAGGTTAGCATTCATTTCATTCAATTCATAACAGATAACAGAATTTCCATTCCAATTCATTTCCTAATCTACCCCTGATCAACTTCTATAAATCATAACTCACACTTCACAATTCATTTTTCACGTTTTCATTTCACCAAATTTCACTCTCTCAGATTCACAAGTTCTCCGCTTCGGAGGTATTTCATTCTTCCTCTTCTTGCCTTGATCTTGTTACCAACTTGTAGGACTTCCTCTGAGAAGCATCAACCCTAAGGTTTGGAAATAAATTTAGGCATAGTCTCTGTTTAATTCGGAATGTGAAAGTTAGGGTTCATAGTCCTTTGGTTTCAATTTGAAGCTGTGGTTGAGAATCTTTGAAAAACAAGGCCGTATCGGGATTAAGGGTGGAAGGACGGTTCTACTGATGTAGTTTTGGTGGTGGTATGACCTCCGCCGCTGCCAGCGGTAAGCTCCGGCACGAAGGAGCTGTTGGAGCAAATTTGAACATGTAAAGGAAAAGTAGGGATGACAACGGGTCGGGTGCGGATTTCACACTACTCAAATTCGCACCCGAAATCACCATCCAAATCCGAAATCGAACCCAAAAGTTATTTGGATTGCAAAATAACACTCACACCCACACCCGTTGAATTCGGGTTTTTTCACCCAAACCATAACCCTTAGCAAAACCTAATATATATATATATATAGGAAATGCTAACATACACCCAAAATTGATGGGCTTCATACAAAAATACACTACATCTATTTTATTTTTATTTTTATTCTTCATCTTTTTAATGTGGGTTCCACCCAAAATTGGTGGGCCCCACACAAAAATACACTAAGGTGTCTGTTGCTAATGCACACCTACATGGGTGTGCATTAGCATAACCCTATATATATATATATATATATATATATATATATATATATATATATATATATATATATATATATATATATATATATATATATATATATATAGCGGGTGTGGTTTCGGGCACGAAGTTTTACACTACCCAAACCTGCACCCGAAATATCAGGTGACACTCGAATCCGAACCCGAACTCAGTCAACTCGGGTTTTCACTCGTTGACTCGGGTTCGAGTTCGGGTGAACCCCGCAGGTTTGGGTCTGCCTGCCATCCCTAAGGAAAAGAAACACGTGATAATCTGTGAGTGAAAATTTTGCCCCATATCTCCACAATTATACCCATACCCCTACAATTTTGCAAATATTTCAATTTTATCCTTTTAATTTTTTTTACTTTTTTACTGCACAGTCAAATGAGTCAAAACAGTTAGGTAGAAAACGATGCGAACGAGATAACTACAAGTAAAGAATTCCGGAATATATATTTTTCAAACCGAAAAACTTATTGTTAATACATCTGGAGTATATTTTTACTAAACCGAATAACTTGTAGGGTAGTTATCCGGTTTGTGTTTGAATTAAAGAAGAGTCCGTATAACATAGTCACACTTGATCCGGTGAAGATTTATTATAATAGCTGTCATGGTTAAAGTTTAGCAGGTAAAACTAAACTATGTATTTTAATGTTTTTCCCCCAAACTAAGTCTTTAATTTTTCCTTCCTTTTTTACTTAGGTTGGGGAAAATGACTAATTTTGATTTCTAAGTTCTTTTTATTTAATCAAAGTAATCTTTATCTGGAATGTTCACAAAATTTGGAGACAAGTCAAAGTGATCTGCTATGATAAAGAAAAGAGATGAAGCTTTTGTGTTTTACCATTCAAACGGAAAACTTCATGCCATGTTCTTTTAATAACTTTAAAATTCACTTTTGATTTCTTGATTCTACTCAATCTCACGATTAATTTCTTGATTTCTTGATTATTACTCAATTTCATTTGTAATATTGTAATCTCTTGAATTTTACTCAGATTCATTTTTCAAATTAATTTTCATGTTTTCAATGAAGGGTTCATCACATGATTATTTGATTTTTAGTTTCTTTATTTCTATTTTCTTGCTTCATTTCTTTTTGCAAATTTATTTTATGTTTTCATTCGTTTAATCTCTTGATTTTTGGTTTATATTTTCTAAGTATCTTCATTTTCGATTAATTGATCATTTGATTACTAACCTATAACTATTAACTTATAATCCATCTAACTCCTAACTTTTACTTTCTTGCACTTTTACTTCTTGCCATTTACTTTTATTGCTCATTTCTCATTCATTTTATTTCATGCATTTTGCTTTATGTTATTGCATCATTCTTTGATCTTTTATTCTTTATCTTGTTATATAATCCAAAATGAAAAAAAAAAACATGATAAAATAGAAAAGACCAAAAGACTTGATCTTCTTCTTTGAGAGACATAATTGACCATTAGACTTTGTGTATGTCTTAAGCTTGACATGGAGTATTATGAACATATTGGATTTTGTGTATGCCCTTAGCTTGACATGGAATATTATGGACCATATTGGACTTTGTGTATGACCTAAGGATTATGGACTTACTATGGACCAATGGACCTTGTGTATGCCCTTAGCTTAATATGGATCAACATTATGGACTTAGCTTTTATTTGTTGTATGTGATTCATCCCCCCATTTTCGAAAAGTGTACCCAGTTCCCATGAAAATGTATTGGTTGGTGTCCTATCCCCCCCATGGTGGGTAAAGTGTCCCCCACTCCTATGAACATGTAATACCGTAGGATCTATTTCTTTACTGCTTTCCTTTGCATGCTAACTAATAAGATAAAATCAAAATGATAAAAAATAATCTTTTCAAAAGAATAAACCACACTTGATCCAACGTCAAGTGTTTTTCAAAATCAATTTCAATCAAATGCAACGTGAGGGCTTGATCCAACATCAAGTATCTCATCCACTTAATTCCTATCCTTAACCCTTCCATTCCATTTAATCTAAGTTCATCATTTAGATTCCAAATTCCAAACACTTGGCCCAACACCAAGTCATTTTCAAAAAAAATTCACAATAAACTGGAGGAAAAAGAATGGGGTGTACGCACTTGTGCACACCATTTCTCAAGTACTCGGTTATTGGCCTTGCTTGGCTTGTAACCCGATGCTTGTCTTCCATTAAAAACACTTAAGAATAAAACGAGTTTAATCCGGTCCTCATAGGGCGAAAAAGAAAGGTTAGGATATCATTGTCCCTTCAAATTTCGAGTGTTCTGATTATCGGCCGTACTTAATTGGTGGTTAGATACTCGTCTCCCTCTAAGTACCAACAATTGAACTCGCCTCACAAATTTCATAAGCAATCTCAAAATCAATCACAACCAATCAAGTACGTGTTTCCGCCTTAGGGCAACATTAGAACCTTTCACCATTCAACATCTTAACAACAAGCTCATTCTTGGACCAAACACACTCCCTTTTGGATACTGGTTTCTGAACCAAACCTATCTCTTTGGGTTAATCACTTCCTAATGGAAAATCTTTCCCTTGCATGTTCGTTTTGTCAGACCTTGTGCTTAGACGAACTCTCCTTCTCTTGCATGTTCGTCTTGTCAGACCTTGTGCTTAGACGAACTCTCCTTTATTGCATTGTTTGTCTTGTCAGACCCCGTTCTTAGAAAAACTATCTTTCCATACATATTTTCCTTGTCAGACCACGTGCTTAGGCGAATCTCTCTCTTCCTCTTTCATTGTTTGTCTTGTCAGGCCCCATGCTTAGACAAACCCATCTCTTGCATTGTTTGCCTTGTAAGACCTCGTGCTTATGCAAACAAACCCTTTGCAGGTTTTGATCTCCGAATCTAGGAAAAATCCTACCTTTTGCATTAGCCTCACTCTTTGGTTCAGACACACCCACCTTATAAAATAATACCAATCTTGGTTCAAACCAAATTTTCACCACACTTCAATCAACCCATTCTAAACCTTTTAACTTATCCTTAGTTCCATGAACTATAGAGCTTTGATTTCCTCATTGCACTATGAGGATTCGTAGGCACAAGATTGCGAGATCGTGGCGAGCAACATTTTTTTGTTTATTTTCACCCCTAGTTCTCTGAACTACGGAGCTCTAATTTCCTTATTGCACTATGAGGATACGTAGGTACGAAGGCCCCAATCCTCCGAGAGCACACTAATTTAAATTCTTTATTCCCTTTTTGCAAGTAACCTTTAGATAGTAACATCCATCCACACAAAGGATAAGCAAAATGGTTCCTGTCGAGTACGACGGATGTGAGGGATGTTAATACATTCCCATTGCATAACCGACTCCCTTAACCATTTCTCTTTCCCTTGGGTTTTATCGATATTTTCTCTTTCCTTTTGGAATAAATAAAGTTCGGTGGCGACTCTGTTGTATCATCGAGCGTGCGATACACTTAGGTATTTTTTGCACCGCGACAACATGAACCCTCTGGTTCTATCAAACTCCTCCGTCGCCTCTGTTGGGTCAACCCCCATATAATCTACCATCATCTCAAGTGCCTCGTCTTTGGTAATCCTTTCATTATTTAGAAGTTTCCTAATGATCGGAAATGTAGCAAACACGAGGCATCGTCGAGTGTGATACACATCTCACCAAATGGCAGATGAAATGACGAGGTCTCCGAGTGCCATCTCTCTAGGAATGCATTAAGCATCACATGGTTGACCGTAATAACGGTTCATGCATAAGTCCTTAAGCCCAAATAACGATAAAGCTTCCTGAAACCAATTCTCATTCGGCTTAGGCAAGCCAGTAATCTTCTGCCCGTGATTAATAAGCTTCAGTGGATCACAGTTCTGAAAAAAAAACCAATGTCAGAAACTTGTCAAATTAAATGAACGTAAAATCTACCTCTCTTTCCCAGATATGTCTGACAGTATGGTCTGGGTACAGAGGTAGTAGTGACAAATCTACAGGGCCTCCTCCAAATGTCTATGGCTCAGCATCTGCAGCTGCCTCATCCTCCGGAGGTGACACTGGCCCAACAACATCAGCAATAGGAGGTGGTACTGACTCAGAAGCATATACAATATCAGCAGTAGGAGGTGGCAGTGATGCCTCCGGTACCACTGGTGACTCGGGTACCTCAGGTGCATGAATAGGTGAAACTTGGCGCATGCGGGAGGATGGAGTGAGTGATGCGTTGACAGGTGAAAGCCATCTCATACGGGAACAAGAAGATGGAGAAACATGAGGAGAAGCACGAGCTCTAGAAGTAGATGGCTCTGCATGGCCATAAGGATCAAGAGCCTCCGAAACCTGCTGACTCTTCTCCCGCTGCACTGATGCATGCTATGCAACCCTCACGTGCCTCAGTCTATTGTGTCTATCATCCATCATGAATGTAAGTTAAAGTAAAGCAGAAAATTAGTGTAAGCAAACAACACCACAAGCAAGAAAATAAAAAAAATTACTGAGAAAATTCTGGAGATGCATCTTCGATTGTTGGGAAACTAAAACGTTGAAAATTTATGAAGATGCATCTCCAAAATTTTCTGCAACCGAGCAATGCAGACATGGAAACACATAAAATATTGCATTGATCATCATTTTCAGTCAACTATCATGTTTTGCACTATGTCTAAACCATCAATCATCCAATTTCTACTCATTTCTTACTTTAATTGAGTGCGTTCGAAGATGCATATCCAGAATCTGGAAGTATTTAAGTTTTTTACGTGGTGCATAAGTAACATATGTAATGCATTAAGAAATTCCCTTCTCTTTTTGGCATACTTAGCCTTGTTTTCTTTTCTCTCTTATTTTTGTGGTCCAAAGTATATAATATTACTATATTATAAGTTATATTTGGAATTTAGATCTTTTTTGTGTGTCTTTACTTACTTGGTGGATGTGTATTTAACATGTTTTATAATAGATGCATGAAGTATATTGAAAATGCAAATACATTAATAATAATAATAGTAATAATAATAATCTAGGAAAATTAGACACTCATCAGATATAATATAAAATTTTAATACTTTTTTTTATTGTCTACTTGTTATAGATGTGGTTAAATGTATTGCTTATACTTGTTTTCTTTTAGGATTTCAATATGTATTCTTAAATGAACATGTGCCAGGAAGTTCAAGTCAAGTAGAAACTACAACACAAGAACTTGAAAATGAAAATGATATTGCTCCATGTGATGAAGTTGAAGTTGTTTAGCGGAAGAGAAAAAAATATAAGATGTTTGGAATGATTTTGATGAAGTTGAAATTAATAAAGATATGTTTTAGGCTATATGTCTTATGGGGATAAGGGGTCAAGTAATAGTCACTTGAGAAGACATACTGATATTTGCATGTTAAAAAAAGGTGCATAAGACTAAGGAAGCAAATCAACCTGTCATTCAATTTAAGCCTTCTAATATAGGTAATCCTTTTATCACTCATAATGTTAGATACAATAATAAATGTGATCTTACCAGCTGATCAGAACCTGAAGTGGGTCAGAGACTGCGACTGCGATGCTGGGTGTGAAAGATGAGGAGATGGGTGTACCTGCAAGACACTCCAATGCTAAAATAAGAATCGGGAGAAGAGAAGGCGGGTACAAAGTATGTATGTCTTAGAATGATTTAAAATACCTGACCCTCTCAAATGAGAGGGTTTTTATAATGCCCCCAACGCTGGGCCATTGGTCCCTATTTTTGGGGCGAGATATCCGCTCCCCAAATAATAGGTAACTGCCAGAAACTAGCCGTTGGGACGGGCATAGGTGCCCAAAACTAGCCGTTGCCACGGGCAGAGGCGCAATTGCGGGCACAGGCGTCGTGACTGTTTCTGAATGGTGGAACCTGCGTGACGGGCAGGAAATACTGAGGAGGGGCAGCTGACTCTGGATGCCAACCAACCAGCCTTCCCCGGTAGAGGGGCATGAAGGTAAATGCTGCCCTAAATTGGCTAGACTTAGGCAATTGGGCCGTTATGGGAGCATAAGTGGATTGGGCCATGCCTAGCCATTGGGCCAGTCCGGAACAGGAGCCCCCCAAGTTGTTGCTCCAGAGCATGAGAGTAATGACTTAAGGGCAGCTCGCAGTCCCGGGGGGACCAGACATGGTCGTCGTTTGTTGCTGAGATGGGGTTATTCCGCAATGCCCGAGGAAGTCTGTGCTCGGGGGACCTGTAACGTTTCTTGGCATGCCCGGCTTGCGGGGATCCCAACGGTTGATGTGATCTGAAGGGGTGGAGTGCCACGTGTGCCTCGAGCCACGTGTCATATTTAATGCGTAATGATGGCTAGGCTAGGGTCATGATGATGACCCTACCCGCGCGTTCTCGTGCACGTGCCCATAGACTGTCTATAAATAGGGGGAGAAGCTGCTCATTTTCACTTTTCGTTTCTCTCTCTTCCTTTGCCCTCTTGTTCTGTATTCCGCCGTTCAACGTCGTTCACCCACCGTACGCCCCTAACTTCCTTCCTTGACCATGTAAGTACCTGAACTGATCTCTGTTATAGGTTTTTTCACTTTCTGCTTCCTTAGTATGCACGTGGTTAGGGCGAAACTGTGTAGTGTAGGGGCCGTTTCCGGTGACAGTTGGTGGTAGGCGGTGGTTAGGCCATCTTCTGCAGCTGGCGGCGTCGCCGGAGCCTTAAGAACTTAAACTTTTACCTGATTCTGACACTGTTGTGACAATGGAAGCGTTCGTCGCCGGTGGAAACCATGAAATTTCCGGTGTACTTATGATTTTTCCATTGGATCTCCAACGAAAGTACTGGGTAACGTACCGGGGAGGATCTCCCTGTGTGTGTTAGAGGGATTGCCCTGGGCGTCTCCTCGCACCGTTGTTGTGCCATTTGAGTAGGGCTTAGGTCAGAGACGTTGTTCTCGGGCCTTCGCACGCCTTTTCACTTGACTAGCGGTGGAAGGGTGGATTTGACTTTGTCATCGAATTCACTTTTGTCCTCTGCTTTTCAGGTAAGGGAAATGTCACGCGAAGCTGAGGATGAAATCCTGAGAGATCTATCAGAGGAGAGCTCCTCAAAGGATAACGATACTGAAGATACCTCCGCTCCCCAGGATGCTGGCAAATCATCTACTTCGAGGACTACCGCGGAAGAGTGGTCCGTTACGAAATTTGGGTAACATGCCTCCCTCTTTGCCTCTTACACCGGAGACGCCTTCATGACGGTGGGCGCAGAGAGGGAGTGGAAGGGCCATTTCCCCGGAGAGGACGACCGCATTTGCTCGGCATACGGGGAGAGGTTCCCTATGTATGAATATGTCTTCAAAGAGATATGGCTGAGGTTGCCCTTTACGGAACTTCAGAGGGCAATCTTCGTGCATCTGGATCTAGCGCCCTCACAATTACATCCAAACTCGATTGCCTTAATACAGGTATTCAAGCTGACGTGCAAATATCTGGAGATCGGAGCTAGTCTGGGAGGTATTGATAGATGATAACGGGAAAGACATAGTCGACGAGTAGGGCAAAATACATGGGCGGAGGTTGTTGAGGTTTCCCTTCTGCTGGAGCAAGGATCATTTCACCCGGGGAACTGATGGCTACACCACCACCCTGGATATGCTAGACGAGGATTATAAGGCCAACTACGAGAATCTGGTGGGTTTTGTCAACGGCTTTACCCCTGCTCAATGCGTGACCAAGAGCGGGGCCCTAATTTATGAAGAAGACAGGGGGTTTAATGTGGAGAACTGCTTTATCAATACAAAGGAGCTCCTCGAGTGCATCACTCGTGAGAAGGCTCTAGAACTGATGGATAGCCTTTATTTCTTCTTAGTTTGTTCAAATTGTTATTTTCCTCATTTATTAATGTGCTTGTTGTTTTGCAGGTAAAATGTCTTTTGCCCACGAACAAACGGTGAAGAATGCTCAGACGAAGCTCAAGGGGGACCTGACGATCGGGAAGAGCCGCCTCAGCCAGCGAGGCCCTCCTCCACAAACGGGGTCGGGGAGCTCTTCGTCTACCCCATCGGCCGCCAGACATCCCTCGTTCCTGTAAATTCAAGGCCTAAGCGCCAAAGGACGAGCGAGATCCTGGACCTTACCAAGGAAGGGGAGAAGAGTAGATTTGAACTGCCCCTGTGCCTTCACAACAGGAGATTCTTCGAAGGCTCCTCTTTGGCAATTCCTCAGGCGGAGTCTCTGAAGCTTGAGGAGATGGAGCGTCCGAGCAAAAGGACGATGCTGGCTCAGGATGCTGCTGCTCTGATAAGGGTCCTAGAAATGGTGGAGGTTTACAACGAGGAAGGTTCCCATCATGACTCCGAGCTGAAGAAGGCCCAAGCTGCGAATGCGGTCCTAGAAGAGAAGTTGAAACAGTCCGAGGAGGAGGAGACCAAGGCCGTCAAGGAGGTGGTGAAAAAGTATAAAGATGAGTTGGCCAAGATCAACGGGGAGAAGGATACCCTTGTCGCAGAAAAGAAAGCTGCTGAGGACCTTGTCGAGCAATTGAGGACCATCGCTACTCCCGTTGAGGATGAGAGCGAGGAAGTGAAGAGATTGAAGACTCGGGCTGAACTGGTCGCCCGTATTACCCAGGCGGAGGATGACTGCATGGGCATCGCTGAGGACGCCTTTAACAATGCTATGGAGCAACTGAGGATCGTGAAATCTGAGGTCGAATTGTCCATGGAGGGAGTCGGGTTCCTCCACAGTGTTGTGGACGGCAGGATCATCATCCCCAACTTTCTTTAAATCGGCAGACGAACGAGTGATTTTCTTTTCAGTTGTACTCTCGGCCTGCGCGTTGAGTTTTTTGTAATTTATATTTTGTATGGGGCTTGGCCCCTTGGTAATGTAACATGTACAATCGCGATCCTTGTGGCCATTCTTATTTTAATGTTTATTTTTTGCCAGTGTGGCCGGTTATGTATGATTTGCTTTGTATGCATGTTTTTATTTTGCTTTATTTTCACTAAGTGTTGAAATGCTGCTCGATATGTGTGCCAGTTAAAAGGGTTACTTTAGTAAATGATTTGTTATTTTCGGGGTTTGCTCGACAAGATGTGTTCGACAGTGAGGGGAACTGGTCGAAAGGCATGTGTAGCTTTCGGGCATGAGGGTGGAGCTCAGGTCGCGTTTGTGGCCTGAGTTCGCGACGTGAACTTCCCATCTCGAGCTGGGTATTATGCCTTTCGTGGTACTGGGACGACGGCGGGCTCAGTTGAGGGACCGCCGTCGGGCATGCGTTTTTGCTTTTTCCTGGGAAAAAGTCTGCCTTGATTTATTCTGGAATGCAACGCTTGTACCTGGGCGCGCACACATGGTCGGTGCGTTCTTCTTGTCGTGTCGACGGAGCATGCCAACAGTTAGGGCCTTAGCTATAATATTGTTTTAGCTTTTTAGCATTCCATGGTTGAGTGAGTTCTTCCCCGTTAAGATGTTCTAGGTAGTAGGACTGTCATACCCCATATTTTGACGACTAATATTCCCATCATTGTGCAAATCATCATCACTACATGGATGGACCATCATACCTCATTAGTCTCCCCAAAGATGGGTGAGCATACACTACAATCAAACTTAGGGTTTCAAGCCCTCTCAGAGCATTAGACAAAGGATCAATCAAGGAATAACATGATTTTCAACTTGTCTAAACCTCTCAAACATCCACAATGGATCAAGAGGACTCCCACATCAAGGATCAAGCACAAGGCTGCAACAGTCCAAGTGGATCAAGCCTCAAGATCGCCAGTGTCACCAAATTAGGGTTTTGGTCGACCAGGGCCTCCAGATGGAAATTTTACTCTGGGCATGAGCCAATGCTTCAAAGTATAACCTAAAAAACTCTAAGGGGCCTCATGGATCCAATCATCAAGTCAATTTTACCTCAGGGGATGCATACAATAAAAATCAGGAATTAGGGTTTCTTGACCTAATTCACCCCTAAGTTGACTTTTGGGACAAAACATGAGCCAAGACCTCAAGACATGATTTGAGGGTCCCTAGTAAACCACATTGATCCATTTGCAACAATGGATTGATTAAATAAGCTTGATTCTCAAGTTTCAAGTTCATCAGAACCACAGTTAGGGTTTCGCGAGAAAAGTCAACTATACCTTTGACTTTTGACCAGGACATGCTCCAAAACCTTGGGACATGATTCAATACACCCTATAACACTTATGAAATAAATCCATCAAATTTGATTTAGGTCAAGGACTTGATTTTATAGAGGATCACACAGTTTGGAATTCATCTGTTAAAAAGTCAACTGTGCCCAAAAGTCAAAGCTTGACTTTTTGATTTTTTGATAAATTATGGTTCCCTAACCCTAAAATGATGTTGATATGTGATTGGAATCATCATTCATCAAAAAAAATTAAGAAAAGTGGGATAACGTGTAAAAGGGGTAACCATAAAAAACTTAGAAATTTTCTAAGTTATGGAACAAAGTGGCTAGGGTGCCAACTTCCAAGGATCATAACTTGAGATCCAAGCAACCATTTTGGCTGATCCAAATATGGATTTGTAACTCTCATGGCATACTTTAAAAGTGTCAACTACACCTCATTCCAATTCCTCATGGATTTTAAGTTATGGAATGATCAAAATGGCTGAAAACATGAAATGTCACTTTTTCCAACACTTAGTGAAATTTTCACTAAGTCAGAATCTGTCTTGCTTTTCTTCCAAAAGTAGGGGGATTTTTCACTTGGATTCAAAAATTATCAAGACAAACTATGATCACACATGTGTTGTATCATATAAGAGCTTTCCAAAATGGCCAAGAACTCCATCAAATTCCATTTGAGCTAAGAGTTATGATATGGCAAAATGCCTTGATGCAACTGTCATAACTAGGGAGATTTGTGCATTTTGCTCGATTTGAGCAATTTGTGCAAATGAAAAACAAGTTTATCCATCTGAACACCTCAGGGAGGGACCGAGGAGGGACAAACACTGATCCATAAGCCTCCCAAGTCTTTGGAACTAAAAATAGCATGCCAAACCTAGAAATGCCTAAAGAGGGGACAAGACTCCAATTTTATTTTGGGGCATTCAATGGATGCACCAAGGTGGCATGAACTGAGCCATTTCCAACTGAATGATTCAAGGATGATCTCTGAACTAGGGAACCAACAGCCTGTGCTCTAACCTCTAGTCAATGGCTAGAAGAGACTTGAGATTCCAAAATGCAACCATCGACCAAACCTCTGCCGCAGTTGCTATTCACTATTGCTTGCAAAACAATCTTGATCTACTATAAATAGAGCTCATTTGTGCTCAGTTTGAGTACACCAAAGCCATCAAACAGATGCTTTCCTCAAAATCTCCTTCTCACTTCCAAATTTGCTTTCTAAAGCAAGTCACTATCGGGTTTTGAGTTTGAGAGCTATTCCAACCAAACCAATCACACACACACACCTCATAAACATCATATAGAAGTGATCCAAACACTTAAACAACATCTGGAACACTGATTTCTCAAAATCACCATCCAACTGCTCAAGCTTTTAGCAGACTTGCAGTTGGGGTACCATCTTCAGTTCCAACTTGTTACAAACCTTTCCAAGCATTCAGGCACATCACTTGGCTCCTAGGGAAGCTATCCACATCATTGGAACCTAGCTATAACACCTCAAAAACACGATCACTAGCTGCAAGAGGTAAGCCTCAACTTGGGCATCTCATGATTCATGCATATTTCCTCACACGATAATTTTGCCATATGTTCATAATCATGCATAGAATGATTCCCCTCTATTAATTGCCTTGTATGAATCGTGTGTGGAATTTCTGAGCCTTCATGCAAAATCTAGGGTTCTTGAGTTTTCTCTTTGATTTCTTATTCCATGCTTAAAATGAATGAAATTAAAGACCATAGACATGATCGTGAGGTGAAAACGAGTAGATTGATATGTGGATTGCATGATTTCATCAAGTATTCAGTGAGATTGGTGAGAAAATACAAATCTGCAGAAACATAGGGGTGGTGCGCGTTCTTTGCATGTTCTTGGCGCCATTTTTGAATATTTGAATATTTGAATTTTGTGATTTTATTTAATTGATTCAAAAATTAAGTTCTCTTTGAATTTTAATGATTTTGAGTTGATTCTTTTTTTAATAATTCACAAAAATGTTAAAATATTTTATTTTGCAAAAAATTCCCAAAAATATTATTTATTTCCTATATTTGATATTTTTGCAAAGAATTAATGTTTTATTGTTTTTAACATTTGAAATATTTGTTCGTTCTTGATTTCCCAAACTTAATTGATTTTCAATCATTTTGTGGGTATAAACATGATTTTTCAAACATTAATCCAAGATCACAACTTGTTTTTCATACATGTTTGATAATTTTGATCATTTTAATTAAGTTTTTATTTAATTAAAATACATTTTGAAATTAATTTAGGGTTTTGATCTTAATTACCCTAAACAAATCATTTTCAAACACTTTGGGCCTCTAATAGAGTGTAAGTCCCAATCCTTTTGTAAATAAACCAATTGTGGGCCTCACTTATTGAATATGTCCCTCTGAACAATTTCAAGTGAACGACGCGATCGCCACCTTCTCAACAAAAACAATTGGGCCTACCCTTGTGTTGTAACTCCCATTTTTCTTTTCAAAATAATCTTTGGGCCTCTAATAGAGTGTAAGACCCAACCCCTTTTTGAAACCAAAATGATTTGGGCCTCAGATGTTGTATAAGACCCACTGTGTTTTCAAAAACCTCGGCGCGATCGTCGTTTTCAAACAAAAATATTTGGGCTTCTCCTTGAGCTATAAGACCCCTCTTTATTTATTTTCAAACTCATTGGGTCTCTAATAGAGTGTAAGACACAATCCCATTTTAACCAAAACCTTTTTGGGCCTCAGATATTGTATAAGTTCCTCTGTGTTAAAAGGAAAACCTCGGCACGATCACCATTTCAAAAATCAAACCATCTGGGCCTACCCTCGTGTTGTAAGCCCCATTTCTTTTCTTTGGGCCTCTAATAGAGTGTAAGATCCATCCCCTTGTACATAAAAACTTTTGGGCCTCACTTATTGTATAAGTCCCTCTGTACAGTTTTCAAAACAAAGGTGTGATCATCGTTAAAACTTGGGCCTCTCCTTGAGCTTTAAGCCCCAACAATATTTTCAAATCACTTTCTCCTTTGATTTTGAATTCAAATATTTGTTGTTATCAAAACTTTCTTTGTTGAACAACTAACCAAACAACATGGAAGCTCTACAACAGGTAAGTGTTTATCCGCTTTCATTTACCGCTTTCATATGTATATAACTGCATTGTGGGGCTGCTTCACTGTAAGTCTTCTTTCACATCCTTTTATATACTTGTCACATATCCACTGTGTAATACTAGTATAGTTATTTAGAGTTTTCCCCGGCAACTACGTCTAGCACTAGGTAAAGCCCTGTTGGTCACTCTTAAATACAAACAAAAATAGATCCCTATAGGATTTCCAGATACAGTCTTCCCTTCTCTTGGGGTTAAACAATATGTAACAAAGAGAAAGGCAGTATTCTCGGTGAACCTTTTCTCAGACTGTCACCCTTAGAAATTGTCAAAGAAACTCTAACTTCCAAGAGATGATCTTTTCTCCGTGAATGGCATCTCTTGAGTTTCTTCCAAATTCTCGAACTTTCCTGGAATGATCTCTTCTCTGTGAATTGCATTTCTTGAACTTCTCTTGGTTTGGGGACCCACAGGCTTCTGTCGCGGTGAAAATTGGATACCATAGTTATTTGTTAACTAGGATCGCATTTTTAATGTCACCACCGTCTTTGATTTTATCCAAGGGAAGGGAGAAAGACCGAATTACCCACAATGCAATACAAATGCACTAAGATTCTAAGTTCGGGGGTTGGTTATACCTAGGAAAGGTGTTAGCATCCTAGATATCTGTAGTACTCTACAGGAACCTCTTGATTTTATTATGTTATTTGTTTTTTTGTTTTGCTAAGGGTTTAAGGGTAGGTGATTTATTATTTTTATTCCTAAGTGTGCTTGACAAGATATCGCATCTTGTGCCTACATATCCTGTCAGGAGGGAATCAGAGCACTTGTAGTTCCTTATTAAGGATACTAAATGTGGTTTAAAGGTTTAGGAGAGAAGATGAGTCATCATCTTAAGAAACCACCACAGTTTTGAAAATGTTTGTATTTTGTGGGGTATGGGATTGTATGTCCCTTTCTTTGAGATGATTAACATCTAATTCTCTTATGTGGAGAATTAGGTGGGCTAAAGTTTGATTTAAAAAATCAAAATTAAAGGGGGACTAACCTAGGAAATCTATCCTAAGTTGTCTAATAGTCTTAACTTAAGGGTGTCGATTATGAATGCAAATGATGTGCACCATGCACAATAACATGGTCATCATGCATGAGATTTTCCCTTGGATATTTTATGCGGTTAATTTTTGTTATTTAGGCGAAAATGCTAGCAAGTGATGCTAGGCTTGTGTCCAGTGATCGGTAGGTCGAATGCGATGCCCTAAGGCAATCGACTTATATGGGTAGAAAATTGGCTCGACGTTGGATCGAGGATTTTTCAATTTTTGAAAAGGTTTGAGTAATAACATACATTCATCACATACAATAGTAAACACACAAACGCATAAGTATGGCATAACAACTAAAGGTTCTAATCCACGTCACTCAAGCATACGATATATCGCGGGGGATTCTAACGGGGAGCGGTTTATCGAGAAAAGGGTTTGATAATTTTTTAAAGTTATTATTGAGGATCATGTTAGAGGTTAATTTGATTAAAAAATTTAAAGTTCTTATTAATAAAAAAATATTTTAGTTTTTATATTAATAAAGTTAAAAAAAAGGTTTTCTTTTTAAACTCTTAATTATTTTAAAGTTCTGATTATTATATTTTTTAGTTTTTAAAGTTATGTTAAGAAAGTTAATTAAAAAATTTCATATTAATTTAGAAAAAAGGTTTTAATTTTGATATTTTTATAAATAAAAGTTTTATTATTACTTAATTTTAAAGTTATATTAAAAAAGTTTTTCTTATTAAAAAAAGAGTTTTTTATTATAAAAGAATTCTTATTATTTTTTTTAGTTTAAAGTTATATTAAAAGAGAAAAGTTATTAAAAGAAATTCTTATTAATTAAAAAGGATTTTAATTCAAAAAATTTAATAAATAAAAGTTTTATTAAAGGTTTTTTTACCAATTAAGGAAAAAAGAAAGGTTTTTTAACTTATTAATTTAGTTGTATTATAATAAAAGTTATATTTTATTTTTTGATTAAAGTTCTACTTATTTTAATTATGAAAAAAAAAGGAATTCATATTTGGTTATTATAAAAAAAGAAAATGAAAGGTTAAAAACTAGGAAAACGGAGGGATCTAGTGTGGTCATGGAGAGAGAGTCCACGATGGACTCTCTAATGTCTACCGTGTGATGTGTGTGCATTGTGATCTAATGGATGAAAGTGAGGGTGCATCATGATGCTAGGCGTACATGAGTATTGGATTAACGTCAAACAAGAGAAAAAGAGATCCAAACGGACCTCTCATTCTCTTCTCTCCTCTCTCGCTCTTATCTTTCTCATTCCCTCTCAACGGCTTAAAGATGGGGTTGCGAAACCCTAGCCGCCGCCGCTACCTCTCGTACATCTCACCCTCTCTCACGATTAAACAAAATCAACAAAAAAAAACCCACCCATCACAGCCCGATACCCCAATCCACTATGTTTCTGGTGATTACAATTTACAAAGTATGTCAAAGCATAAAAAAAATTTTGAGAGGGAAAAAAGCCGTTGCCGGTGATTGAAGACGAACGGATGCGAGACTCATGATCTCCAAAGATAAGTCCCTTTCTTCATTCTTTTCCCGCGCTTTGTGTGTATGCGGTGTGGCTCCGTGAATTGATGTAGATGTGGTTTTACTCCTCCCCGGTTGTGCGTGTGTAGTGTTAGTTGCTGATATTATTTCAACTTGTTGTTGTTGTTTCGAAATCGTGTGATTGTTGGGGTGTATGTGGGATGTGTTAGAATTGAAGGACTTCTGGTATGTTTATGAATGGTGAATGTGTTGTATTTTGGAATACGAACTGGTGTATTTAGTTTTTGAATCGTGAAGTAGTTTGAGGTGGCCTTTTTGAATTTGTATGGCTCCTCTTTGATGAATATGTATTGGTATGTAGTTTTGTGGTTTTTTGTTGTGAGTTGAATTGGTGTGACTTTTCTTCTGAAATTGAGTTTTGTATGGTTTTCTGGTTTAGTGGATTGATTTAAGAAGTATAGTGGATTTCTCTGTAGATGCCCCCCTGTGGATCTCTGAATCGTGTAATTTATAGGCATGTGAACTAAGTCCTGATTTTGGAATTGAATGCCAAATATGTTGTCAAGACTTGTTTTTGGAAATGTTTGATGTGCCTTGAAAACAATTAAGTTTTATTTGAGAGTCTGCTGTAAATGTGTCTTGATCTTTTCCTTTTTTGATTTAACATGTTTGGTACATTCTGGAAGGTATTTGAATCCTGTCTAGGCCTGGTTTTGGAAAGGATTTGGAATGTGTTAATGATGTTTAAATACGTTGAGGAAATCGTGATTCTTTCTCTTCCAACCATGTTATTCTTATCATGAGCTCTTTATGTTTTCTAACTGACACATTTTTGAATTGCTTTGGAAAGAAACTAAATAATTTTGATGAGCTTTCCCTTTTTCTGAATCCTGGTTCCTCCTCTCTAATAAACAGTGGGATGGTTTTTTTTCAAGACTCGGTGAAGACGACGACATAATGTGCTATCCATCAGCTTCATTACTCAACTTTGGAGATAGAGAAGATGGATCAGGTTTGTGACTGAAGGTAGGTTGAGAAATTCTTGCTAAATTACAGCCTATGCTTATATATACAGGCTTTCCTTCTTTTAGCGCTGTTGAGATTGTAGTATCTATCATTTCATGAGCATCTTCCAAATTATTCAACACAGCCTGGTGACAAGTAACAGCTTGGAAACATTTGAGTTCTTCGCTGGAATATGATGAAGAAATTCACGTGCGAAAAAATCCAAAGTAAAGTTATTGCAAGATCGGGATACATTGCGGATGTTGTGGGCTCAAAACAAGTTTGTTGTGGCCTCTTAGAATCAACAGATCATTTACATCATCTAAATTAAGTAGCTCAGGTATTTTCGTTCTTTACGTCACAAGTCCGATAAGTTTTGAACCAACAGTATCTGGCATAGTTTGAGTAATTGTTTTGTGTAAGATTGCATTTGATCTCTTCTTGAATGCTGATGACTGTTTGAAGCAAGCTTTGGAACTGATACCTTGCTTTTGTATGATTCAGATATTTCCATTTTTTTTACTTGCTCATTTTTTTTTGGAAATTAACAGTTGCCGCGTTTGTCTTTTGAGTTTTGTACCGTCTGGAAATGCAGGTGATTCATGTAAGCATGAGGTACGTGACTTATAGGATGCAGCCCCTATCGATGGCGCGAGAATCAAACCTTATGTAATAACAGGAATTTACAGCATCATCCCTTACAAAGGAACTGTTCAATCACACCTGAACGATAGGTAAAGTACCGTTTGCTGATTCATGCCGGTGGTAGCAGCATATGGCTCGAGCCTCCCAATGGCGGTGCCAAGAATTTGTCCGAGTTGTTGTAATAACATAGGTTTTGAACGTATGGATTTTGGAATTGTAGATTGTATGAGTCCCTTTTAATATCATGATTCATGCTTTGAAAATACTGGGGTTCAATTTGTCTTTGTATTTTGAATATGCTTCATGTTTTTCATCTCCCACCATTTCATAAGCTAAAAGGCTAGGCGCCGATTATTTCCATCTGGATGTGATGCAGCTTTTGTAACATGGTCTCCAATCTTTTACTCTAAACAAATGTGCTTTTAAGGAATACTTTTTGAATTAAAGTTGATGAATAATATTCATTCTGAATTTCTTTGGCTTTTGTGATGGATTTTGTATGTCTTGGTGAATATCTTGATTGTGTGGTTTGGTAAGCTTGTGAAGTCCTCAATTTCTTGTATTTTGTAATGAGACAGAGAAAAAAGATAATTCAAACTAAACGTTCTTGAATTAACGTTCTTGAATTTTTTCACCGTTGATGAACTTAATATTCCCCTGTACTCATAAATCCATGAACTATTAGTAAAAACCTCCTTGGCTTTGTAGCTTGAAAAAAAAAAGAAACAGGTTGAGGCTTGTAGAGGAGAAATGAATTGGTTCGAAATTTTTGTAATTTCGTCATTTAACATCCTTAAATCAATTAATCCACTAGCATTAGTCTTTAGTTAATCACAAGAGAGATCACAATCCACTTGATGAAGTCTCAATCCATATTTAGAAACGTATTGACTTAACGACGTTCCCAGCAGCCCTTTATGGGATAAGAAACTTGCTTTGAGGAAACCTGGATACTATTTGAAAACATGACCAAGTCTTCATAGCATGCTCAAATACCACTGAAAGAGAAAACCCTGATCATCCTTAAGATGTAGGTTGAGGATTTTCAGAAAACGCGAGGCAAACAAATAGTAGAAACGGTCTAGGACTTGAATTCGTACTATAAATTTCAAACTTCCAATTCTTTCCAAATTGAACTTTATTGATGAAACATCGTTTTTAAGAACATAGAGCAGCACCATATCTCAAACTTTGAGGAGTTTACAGAGGGGGAAGATGCCATCTTGACAGCACAAACAGTGACCAGTCTCTAGGGACCAAAATTCCATATCGAAAGGTAAAACTGGGGAGTATGAAGGAAGAAAGGCTTGATGGTGGCTTAGGGACCAGAAAGGGAAAGGGCACGATCTCACGGGAATCCACACACATCTTGCAAGGACCGGGGAACCTCCACAAACACACACACAACATAGCCTTCAAGTCTTAAATCTTCTGCAGCAGCACTGTCCTTAAAAAAAGAGAAACCAACAGACAAAACTAGGTAAAGCGGTTAGTTATGCACAAATGACGGCCTAAGATGTTATGCAAAGAGACAAGGCGGGGATCTGAGGGTCAAAAATTAGGGTGCGACAGATGCCCCTATTTAAGTTTCTTCTATCCGGAGATATGGAGATTGGAATCTTTGTCTCGACGAGATAGGAGGGACTAAAATACAAACATGCACAATTTTTGGCCCTAAGATGCCACCAGATGCACATGATATGGAATGAAGATGATATGAAATGCAAGACAGAGATCCTGTGAGGAATAATGTCACAGGGGATAACCGAGGTTGAAACATAAAGAAAGAAAGACCCGACGAGGGCGACTCAGTGAGACAAGACTCCACGGGGAAAAAGATACAATCCCACTGGGGGAAAAGACTACCGACTGACAATCACAAAGATATCTTAGGCAATGATGATGGTTCAAACAATAACTGGTAGCCTAAGCAAATATGTCCATTTGAAATAAAAGGGTGTGTATTACCTACTACCAAACAAATGGTAGCCTGAGCAAGGTAAACACAGAAGGAAAGATGACCTACTACCACCTCGGTAGCCTAAGCTAGGCATCTGACCAAATATATCGGTATATTACCTAGTATCAAACATACGATAGCCTGAGCAAAGATAATAACCAAAATAAGCTTCCAATGATCAAAATAATGATTCAGCTTCTCCTCTGAATACCTTGTTTAGAAGGAGAAAAAATTGAGGAATCTACTGCCGAGAATAACCAGAGAATATAAAATGAGATACCTACTGCCGAGGTCTTATGGAAATCTACTTCCGAGAATAACCAGGAAAATAAACGACTGTTTGTCGAAGTTTAAAATAAACCAGGGAATCTACTGCCGAGATCCTGGAAAGAAATGACTGTTTGTCAAAATTTGAAATAAACCAAGGAATCTACTGCCGAGATCCTAGAAGCTTCACCGGGGATCTTCAAAAGAGATGTGGGCCGGCTGCTTTGTAAAATATGTTTTCTCAAATAAAGAGCAAGATCATTTGAAAACTTCTCGAAGAGATGCCATTTGATAGAAGCACATTGAATTGTGGGCTCACTGGGGAGAATACCACTGTGAAGTAATATTGGTGTAGTCGAAAATTCGTTGAAGTAATAAAATTCTTGCAAAAAGGATTCTCAAATAAAGAGAAACACCTGGAAGGTCTTCAATAACTTTCTCTGGAGAATAAGCTGATAATCTTGACCACTTCACCGGGGATAGACAAACTATCCTGAGGAGATTGCCATTTATCATCCAGGTAGAGAACTGAGCTCAAATTAAGAGCTACCACTTGTTGTCTGGGCGTAAATCCCTTGAAAATGCTGAAATAACTGCTGGAGAAATAATTTCCTGTCTTCCATAGAGATATTTGAATAAATTCTTCATGGAGAGATAGGGTGCAAAATAAATGCACGCTTGATCTAGGTTCAACAACCTAGAGATATCCAAAAATGCGATTGTCAGGAACCAAAGTTCAATCCAGGAAATAGCTAGAGAGAAGCGGTCAAACAAGACCCATCCATTGAGGAATGAACTCAAAGGGGTTTATCTTTATCCAAATATGGAAAAGAAAACTAAATCAACCATCTTCCATGAGGATCGAACCCAGTGGGGAATTAGAAAGGATGTACTCTTTCTGCTTAGGGCTGACGATTCTACTTGGAGGGAGCAGACAAAAAAACCCAGTCACTTGGGGATAAACACAACCAAAGTGAAAGAACAAAACAAGCAACACAAAAAAAAAACTGGATGCAAAATGCGCACATGCCATGAATCTATATGAAAGAATGCCATGTTATGCTTATGCTTATGCTGACAAAACAACAGCAAGAAGCAAACTGGAGATGAGAACAAGCATTTCGATACGAATACTCGGCCAATCTTTGCAAGATAAGAATCATCACTGGGGATGAATGGAAAGCCGTATATAGAAACAAGTCCCACTTCACAGCTTCGAACTTTCTCTGGGGAAAAGAGAGCACTCCACTTGGGGATGAACATCATGACTTCACCTAGGGTTGTCAAGATGAATTTTGCTACTCTGCTGGGGATGAGAAAGATTCACTGGGAACGAATCAAACTCATGATCTAAAAGACTTCACGGGGGATAAAATAAACATCCACTGTGAACTGAAGTAGTCTGAATGAGAGTTGTAACTAGATAAAATAAATATCCACTTCATCGGGGAAGCTCGGATCAATAGTAGTTGGAAATGTCGGAGATAAAACTTTGAGGGGATGAAATAAACATCCGTTTTCACTGGAGAAGATTGAGATAGTGAGAAAATCCATTGAGGAGTGAAATAAACACTCGCTTCGCTGGGGAAGGTTGAAGTTGTAAGAAAATCCACTGAGGATTCTTAGGTTGTCGACTGCGGAAATCTTGCGTCAAATGTGCCATAACTTCTTGAAGTGAAAATTTACCGGGGAATAGTCGTGATCACCTGAAGTAAAGATTTACTGGGGAGTCATCATATCACTTAGGATAGAAACCCTTTGAGGTATGAGTGAATAAAGTCGTGAGACTGATGTAACTCTGTATTGATAACCTACATGGTAGTCGCCATTTTGATCAACAGTTGTTGTGAATGGATGAAAAGAAATCTTTGATTCTCAAATGCCCCCGACCACTTGTTTATGAGAAATCGTTCCAAGAGGATTTTACAGAAAAAATGGCGTCCAGCTGTTCCAAAGTTTTCAAACTCTTGGAGAGATCCGTCGAATCTCGACATAACTGGCTCGGATTAACGGTATTCTGTACAACTGAATCTTCAAATTTGGAGAGATTTATCAAATCTCGACGTAACTGCCCCATATTAACTGCATTCTGAGTCTTCAAACTTGTTCTTCAGAGTGTGGAGAGATTTACTAAATCTCAACGTAACTGCCCCAGATTGATGGTATTATGTATAACCGAGTCTTCAGACTTGCCCCTTGAGGTCAGACTATGAAAGAAACAACTGGGCAACAACTTGCCCCTGCTTAGTAGAGTCTTCGGGTAGTATGCCCCTGGATACTATCCTCTTGAAATAATCTGCCATTTACTCATCAGAGTTTCAAATTTCAAAAAATATAGCTCATCGCTGATGTTCGTATGCTAGCTTCTATGATGTCAAGCGAGTGTTAGCAAGCAGAAAGTGTTAATTCTAAAATTGCTAATGCAACAAACGTTTATCTTGAAGTTTTTATTTAAAATATATTTTTTGGCGATTGAATTACCGATTTCATAATGCCGGCACAAGTTTATGAGCATAGCTCATAGGAGTCAGGAAACGATATCTCAATGAGTATGCTTTTGAAATAAACCCTCCTTCAATTAGGACTTTAAAGGGTTGTATTATGGATTGGTTCACGGTTTAAGAAACAAAGGATATAAGGCTCAAAGTTTATTTGTTCCCACCCAATCTTCGTGATATTTTACTTCATTTTTTTTTTACTGAAAATTACCCTGCCCCAGGTTAAGAATGAGGGTTTTTTTTTTCTTAGAGAAGAAAACTCCTACTTCAAAGGCTCAAAAGGTTAACAAGGGTTTATCACCTTATATCTCCAGTGTTTAGGATTTTGAAACAATGCCTTATATCACTAGCAGAGTTTTATTCAAAAGCATACAACAAGAGATCTAGCGTTTGATTTCATCATCCTCCATTCAATTCTCTGCCAAGGCAAGAGATTGGGCAACATTGGCATTATAAAATAGAAAGAATATTTTAAAATGAGTGAAACGAATGGATTTCTTCAAGACAAACATTAGTCATTGCATCAATCATTCAAAATAACAAATTCTTACACGCAAAAGAAGCTTAAAATCAAAGAAATAACAACAAATGTGAGCAAATGAATAAACAGCTTAATGATCCTGGTAGTGAGCTCTGCTCTTGATTACATGGACTTGGAAAGAATTTCTCGAGTCCTCACGTCCATCAGCACAAAGGTGCTCCATTCACAACTGGGCTTCCTCCCCTAAAGGTCAGCACTTCATCGTCGATCATCTTTTGGACCTTTTCTTGGAAAACCTTACAACCTTCAATCGAATGCCCCAACACTCCCTCATGAAATTCACAACTGGTATCTGGATTAAACCAAGGAGGGCGAGATTTCATGGCTCTGGTCTTTCTGGGTGCCATCACTGAGTTTCGGGCAAAGTAAGACCACAATTGACTATAAGTCATTGGGATTAGGTCAAACCAACGAGTCTTTTCTTCTGGACTACTCAAAGGTCTCTGCTGATCCTGACGCTGATTCTGGTGATTCACGTTCTGAATTCATGGATTTTGACATTGATTATGAGGAGTCAACATTCGTCGTTTGTACGAACGTCCATGAGGTTATGATTGCTGGCACTGAACAGGCGCTGCAAACCGACGTTTGTGATAAGGCACCGGAACTGGAGCTTGCAAAGTCTGAGGAGAGCCCAAAATTGCATTAACTTCAACACTCCTTTCTTCTTGGGAAACACTAACAGACTTTTCTTCATTAGCTTGTCTATTCGAGACATCTTTAATTTTCCCACTTTTGAATGCGTTCTCGATGTTTACTCCGGCTTCCACAATTTTAGGGAACTCTAATGGCACAACGCCTATCATTCTGACATAATAAGAGCCTAACAGTGTCTTTAGAAACATCTTGGCCAGCTCCTTCTCTTGAAGTGGTGGCCGAACTTGGGCTGCCAATTCTTTCCACCATTGTGCATATTCCCTGAAGGACTCGTTGTCTTTCTGACTCATGGTCATCAATTGATAAATGTCTGGAGCCATGTCCAAATTGTAATTGTATTGCTTCACAAAAGCGTTAGCTAAGTCTTCCCAAGACCGAATATGGTTCCTTTCTAGCTTCATATACCACATCAAGGATGCCCCAGATAAACTTTCTTGAAAGCAATGCATCATCAGCTTGTCATTGTCGGCATAAGTAGTCATCTTTCGACAAAACATTGTCAAATGGTACCTTGGACAACTAACACCCTTGTATACTTCAAAGACGGGCATTTTGAACTTGGTGGAATAACCACGCTTGGAACTAGACACAAGTCAGGAGCCTTAAGACCAGATGTGTTAGGTCCTTTCAACATCTTCAATTGCTCTTGGAGGTCACAAAATCCTTTTTCAATTTCTCATAATCTAGGATCATCCACAGTCGTCACATGACGGATGTTCTGGGAATTTGGCATATACCTAAGAAAGTGGGAATCTCTTTCGTTAACTTGACCATCCAGGTTATCTTGCACAGGATGAGATCGAGTAGGAACATCCACTTGTAGAGCGTCATTGTCAGAAGAAAAATCAAACATCTGATTAGTCATCACTCTGAAGCTTGACATGGGATCCATATTTTGTGTTCTATCCATTATCCCCAGTAACTACTTCAAGTTCGATGCGAATGCCAGAAGATCAGCTGAGCAACACGAAGATAGAAGACTGAATAAGCTGAGGGAGAGAAAAGACGTAAGCAAAAAGGATGCAATGCTAAAGATGCAATACGCATGCAGCAAGTTTCATGGAACTCAACTATTTATAATCATCAAGGAATATCAAAAGACTCGTTTTTTTTGTAATTATCAAAATGGTTACAACTATTAGTATTGGAATATTAAAAGATTGATTTATTACAAAATTGTTTACAACGCGTTGGTACACTTTCCAAGAGTCATAACGGAAAAGCTAAATAAAAGCTAATAATGATGGATCTAAGGAGACTCTTCCAACGGTCTTCGTTTGACTTCTTCTTCCAATTAAGCTTCCAAGGTATTGATTAAAGACTAGAGTAACTTCTTTCTGAAATTTCTCCTTTTGTAGTCATATTAGCTCAGACATTTACCAAAAATAGTAAATGGATTCTTGTCTTGAATAAGTAACTCAATTAGCTGACAATATTCTTCATGAGTTGATACCAACTAGTAATTAGGAATAGTGAAAAACTGTAGTAGAATGGAGATGATAACTTTCTGTATTTAGTCTCGATCCTTTCTTTATCTGTCAGCAAGGTCTCCAGTCCCCTTAGATCGTCCAGGTTATGACTCTTGTAAGTGTACTTCGACATTTTATTTTTCAAGAATCCATGATATCCCTACGATGTTTACAAACAAGACTAAGTTCCATGAAACTTTATGATATGATGCTAATGAATGCAGGGATGCAAACACACAAAGCACACTCAAGCAAAACAAACAAGCAAAGAGTCCTAGGTTTGAAAGGTCATAGCATGGAGTCAAGGTCTACCCATCCCATAGGAGTGTACTATAGTTTCAAATGTACCTGTCGAACGGGTTCTACAAAGTTCCCAGAGTCTACAATCCATCTTTCGGATATTATCGATTTTCCAGATCACTTGGTAGTCAATAATATTCTCAAGAGAATCTCGTCTGAGTGTAGTATCGCGTAGCAACTATCGCAGAAATAGACTCCCGCATAGTCCCCGCACTACGCCCTAATAGGCCAAGTTGGGTTAAAGGTAACTACGGTCCCCAGTCCCGAGGGCCTTTAGATCGAAACCATATCGTCTTCACGAATGAACTCGTTGGACAAATATTTTATTCGAGAGGGCCTAGACTGAGTGGTGAAGTCTCAATTTATTTTTTTAGGAATCGACTCCCTCAAAGTATCATTGAAGTCTCACCGTTTTCCTATCTTAATTTCACTCTAGTCCGGGTGTAGGACTTTGTCTCACCACACAAGTAATAACCCAAGCAAACATAACAAATACAAATATATAACAAATAACATAATTAAACAAGTTAGGGGGAACCCTCTTATGAGTGTACCCAGTGAAGTTGCCATTTCTGTCGCGGTGAAAATTGGATACCATAGTTATTTGTTAACTAGGATCGCATTTTTTATGTCACCACCGTCTTTGATTTTATCCAAGGGAAGGGAGAAAGATCGAATTACCCACAATTCAATGCAAATGCACTAAGATTCTAAGTTCGGGGGTTGGTTATACCTAGGGAAGGTGTTAGCATCCTAGATATCTGTAGTACTCTACAGGAACCTCTTGATTTTATTATGTTATTTGTTTTTTTCTTTTGCTAAGGGTTTAAGGGTAGGTGATTTATTATTTTTATTCCTAAGTGTGTGCGACAAGATATCGCATCTTGTGCCTACATATCCTGTCAGGAGGGAATCAGAGCACTTGTAGTTCCTTATTAAGGATACTAAATGTGTTTTAAAGGTTTAGGAGAGAAGATGAGTCATCATCTTAAGAAACCACCACAGTTTTGAAAATGTTTGTATTTTGTGGGGTACGGGATTGTATGTCCCTTTCTTTGAGATGATTAACATCTAATTCTCTTGTGTGGAGAATTAGGTGGGCTAAAGTTTGATTTAAAAAATCAAAATTAAAGGGGGATTAACCTAGGAAATCTATCCTAAGTTGTCTAATAGTCTTAACTTAAGGGTGTCGATTATGAATGCAAATGATGTGCACCATGCACAATAACATGGTACTCATGCATGGGATTTCCCCTTGGATATTTTATGCGGTTAATTATTGTTATTTAGGCGAAAGTCCTAGCAAGTGAAGCTAGGCTTGTGTCCAGTGATCGGTAGGTCGTATGCGATGCCCTAAGGCAATCGACTTATATGGGTAGAAAATTGGCTCGACGTTGGATCGAGGATTTTTCAATTTTTGAAAAGGTTTGAGTAATAACATACATTCATCACATACAATAGTAAACACACAAACGCATAAGTATGGCATAACAACTAAAGGTTCTAATCCACGTCACTCAAGCATACGATATATCGCGAGGGATTCTAACGGGGAGCGGTTTATCGAGAAAAGAGTTTGATAATTTTTTAAAGTTATTATTGAGGATCATGTTAGAGGTTAATTTGATTAAAAAATTTAAAGGTCTTATTAATAAAAAAATATTTTAGTTTTTATATTAATAAAGTTAAAAAAAAGGTTTTCTTTTTAAACGCTTAATTATTTTAAAGTTCTGATTATTATATTTTTTAGTTTTTAAAGTTATGTTAAGAAAGTTAATTAAAAAATTTCATATTAATTTAGAAAAAAGGTTTTAATTTTGATATTTTTATAAATAAAAGTTTTATTATTACTTAATTTTAAAGTTATATAAAAAAAGTTTTTCTTATTAAAAAAAGAGTTTTTTATTATAAAAGAATTCTTATTATTATTTTTAGTTTAAAGTTATATTAAAAGAGAAAAGTTATTAAAAGAAATTCTTATTAATTAAAAAGGATTTTAATTCAAAAATTTTAATAAATAAAAGTTTTATTAAAGGTTTTTTTACCAATTAAGGAAAAAAGAAAGGTTTTTAATTTATTAATTTAGTTGTATTATAATAAAAGTTATATTTTATTTTTTTTATTAAAGTTCTACTTATTTTAATTATGAAAAAAAAGGAATTCATATTTGGTTATTATAAAAAAATAAAATGAAAGGTTAAAAACTAGGAAAACTGAGGGATCTAGTGTGGTCATGGAGAGAGAGTCCACGATGGACTCTCTAATCTCTACCGTGTGATGTGTGTGCATTGTGATCTAATGGATGAAAGTGAGGGTGCATCGTGATGCTAGGCGTACATGAGTATTAGATTAACGTCAAATAAGAGAAAAAGAGATCCAAACGGACCTCTCATTCTCCTCTCTCGCTCTTATCTTTCTCATTCCCTCTCAACGGCTTAAAGATGGGGTTGCGAAACCCTAGCCGCCGCCGCTACCTCTCGTACATCTCACCCTCTCTCACGATCAAACAAAATCAACAAAAAAAAAACCCCACCCCTCACAGCCCGATACCCTAATCCACTATGTTTCTGGTGATTACAATTTACAAAGTATGTAAAAGCATAAAAAAATTTTTGAGAGGGAAAAAAGCCGCTGCCGGTGATTGAAGACAAACGGATGCGAGACTCGTGATCTCCAAAGATAAGTCTCTTTCTTCTTTCTTTTCCTGCGCTTTGTGTGTATGTGGTGTGGCTCCGTGAATTGATGTAGATGTGGTGTTACTCCTCCCCGGTTGTCCGTGTGTAGTGTTGGTTGCTGCTATTGTTTCAACTTGTTGTTGTTGTTGTTGTTTCGAAATCGTGTGATTGTTGGGGTGTATGTGGGATGTGTTAGAATTGAAGGACTTCTGGTATGTTTATGAATGGTGAATGTTTTGTATTTTGGAATACGAACTGGTGTATTTAGTTTTTGAATAGTGAAGTGGTTTGAGGTGGCCTTTTTGAATTTGTATGGCTCCTCTTTGATGAATATGTATTGGTATGTAGTTTTGTGGTTTTTTGTTGTGAGTTGAATTGGTGTGACTTTTCTTCTGAAATTGAGTTGTGTAGGGTTTTCTGGTTTAGTGGATTGATTTAAGAAGTATAGTGGATTTCTCTGTAGATGCCCCCCTGTGGATCTCTGAATCGTGTAATTTATAGGCATGTGAACTAAGTCCTGATTTTGGAATTGAATGCCAAATATGCTGTCAAGACTTGTTTTTGGAAATGTTTGATGTGCCTTGAAAACAATTAAGTTTTATTTGAGAGTCTGCTGTAAATGTGTCTTGATCTTTTCCTTTTTTGATTTAACATGTTTGGTACATTCTGGAAGGTAGTTGAATCCTGTTTGGGCCTGGTTTTGGAAAGGATTTGGAATGTGTTAATGATGTTTAAATACGTTGAGGAAATCGTGATTCTTTCTCTTCCAACCGTGTTATTCTTATCATGAGCTCTTTATGTTTTCTAACTGACACGTTTTTGTATTGCTTTGGAAAGAAACTAAATAATTTTGATGAGCTTTCCCTTTTTCTGAATCCTGGTTCCTCCTCTCTAATAAACAGTGGGATGGTTTTTTTCAAGACTCGGTGAAGACGACGACATAATGTGCTATCCATCAGCTTCATTACTCAACTTTGGAGATAGAGAAGATGGATCAGGTTTGTGACTGAAGGTAGGTTGAGGAATTCTTGCTAAATTACAGCCTATGCTTATATATACAGGCTTGCCTTCTTTTAGCGCTGTTGAGATTGTAGTATCCATCATTTCATGAGCATCTTCCAAATTATTCAACACAGCCTGGTGGCAAGTAACAGCTTGGAAACATTTGAGTTCTTCGCTGGAATATGATGAAGAAATTCACGTGAGAAAAAATCCAAAGTAAAGTTATTGCAAGATCGGGATACATTGCGGATGTTGTGGGCTCAAAACAAGTTTGTTGTGGCCTCTTAGAATCAACAGATCATTTACATCATCTAAATTAAGTAGCTCAGGTATTTTCGTTCTTTACGTCACAAGTCCGATAAGTTTTGAACCAACAGTATCTGGCATAGTTTGAGTAATTGTTTGGTGTAAGATTGCATTTGATCTCTTCTTGAATGCTGATGACTGTTTGAAGCAAGTTTTGGAACTGATACCTTGCTTTTGTATGATTCAGATATTTCCATTTTTTCTTTTTACTTGCTCATTTTTTTTGGAGATTAACAGTTGTCACGTTTGTCTTTTGATTTTTGTACCGTTTGGAAATGTAGGTGATTCATGTAAGCATGAGGTACGTGACTTATAGGCTGCGGCACCTATCGATGGCGCGAGAATCAAACCTTCTGTAATAACAGGAATTTGCAGCATCATCCCTTACAAAGGAATTGTGCAATCACACTTGACCGATAGGTAAAGTACCGTTTGCGGATTCATGCCGGTGGTAGCAGCATATGGCTCGAGCCTCCCAATGGCGGTGCTAAGAATTTGTCCGAGTCGTTGTAATGGCATAGGTTTTGAACGTGTAGATTTTGGAATTGTAGATTGTATGAGTCCCTTTTAATATCATGATTCATGCTTTGAAAATACTGGGGTTCAATTTGTCTTTGTATTTTGAATATGCTTCATGTTGTTCATCTCCCACCATTTCATAAGCTAACAGGCTAGGCGCCGATTATTTCCATCTGGATGTGATGCAGCTTTTGTAACATGGTCTCCAATCTTGTACTCTAAACAAATGTGCTTTAAAGGAATACTTTTTGAATTAAAGTTGATGAATAATATTCATTCTGAATTTCTTTGGCTTTTGTGATGGATTCTGTATGTCTTGGTGAATATCTTGATTGTGTGGTTTGGTAAGCTTGTGAAGTCCTCAATTTCTTGTATTTTGTAATGAGACAGAGAAAAAAGATAATTCAAACTGAACGTTCTTGAATTAACGTTCTTGAATTTTTTCACTGTTGATGAACTTATTATTCCCCTGTACTCATAAATCCATGAACTATTAGTAAAAACCTCCTTGGCTTTGTAGCTTGAAAAAAAAAGAAAAAGGTTGAGGCTTGTAGAGGAGAAATGAATTGGTTCGAACTTTTTGTAATTTCGTCATTTAACATCCTTAAATCAATTAATCCACTAACATTAGTCTTTAGTTAATCACAAGAGAGATCACAATCCACTTGATGAAGTCTCAATCCATATTTAGAAACGTATTGACTTAACGACGTTCCCAGCAGCCCTTTATGGGATAAGAAACTTGCTTTGAGGAAACCTAGATACTATTTGAAAACCTGACCAAGTCTTCAGAGCATGCTCAAATACCACTGAAAGAGAAAACCCCGATCATCCTTGAGATGTAGGTTGAGGATTTTGAGAAAATGTGAGGCAAAAAAACAGTAGAAACGGTCTAGGACTTGAATTCGTACTATAAATTTCAAACTTCCAATTCCTTCAAAATTGAACTTTATTGATGAAACATCGTTTTTAAGAACATAGAGCAGCACCATATCTCAAACTTTGAGGAGTTTACAGAAGGGGAAGATGCCATCTTGACAGCACAAACATTGACCAGTCTCTAGGGACCAAAATTCCATATCGAAAGGTAAAACTGGGGAGTATGAAGGAAGAAAGGCTTGATGGTGGCTTAGGGACCAGAAAGGGAAAGGGCAATCTCATAGGAATCCACACACATTTTGCAAGGACCGGGGAACCTCCACAAACACACGCACAACATAGCCTTCAAGTCTTAAATCTTCTGCAGCAGCACCTGTCCTTAAAAAAAGAGAAACCAACAGAAAAAACTAGGTAAAGCGGTTAGTTATGCACAAATGATGTCCTAAGATGTTATGCAAAGAGACAAGGCAGGGATCTTAGGGTCTAAAATTATGGTGCGACAGCTTCCTAAAAGCATCCCCGCCTCCTCTTGGGCGTTGTACAATGACCCTTCGGCTTCTTAGAAGTTCTCATGCCTTCTCTTGGGCTTAATACAAGCACCCTGACGACCTCTTAAAGGTATAAGACATAACTTAGTCATCTTTTGCTAGAGTAGTCTTTCCCGCGTTAAAACTCCGGTCACTTTAGGGTTGATACTCATCCCTTAATGCCCGTGCCTCCTCCTGGGCATTGTACAAAAGATAAAACTCTAGACTTGGACAGTCTAAAACCCCTTGAGTCTCAAAGATATTCTCAAGTTCCTTTCAAACATAGGAAAAAACACTGATCACTCTAAAACCCGGTCTCTCTCATGAGAGTTCACCACCCTTAGGCCTGCCTATGGATCTAATCCTTAGTAGTAAGACAACCTCCTCTTGGGCTTTGTACAAATGACTCTCCCCAGCGGAGCTAACCTTTTAAGACTCTCTTGTTGAGTCAAACTCCTTTTAGCCCCCGTCTTGGGCTTGGTACAAGACATATAAAAACCCACTCTCTTGTTGAGTATAAAAGACTCTCTTGTTGAGTTAACCTCCTTTTAGCCTTCGTCTTGTGCTTTGTACAAGACATATAAAACACTCTCTTGTTGAGTATAAAAGACTCTCTTGTTGAGTCAATCTCCTTTTAGCTTCCGTCTTGGGCTTCGTACAAGACACATATAAATCACTCTCTTGTTGAGTATAAAATATTCTCTTGTTGAGTCAATCTCCTTTTAGCTTCCGTCTTGGGCTTCGTACAAGACACATATAAATCACTCCCTTGTTGAGTATAAAAGACTCTCTTGTTGAGTCAAACAACCTTCAGACTCTCTTGTTGAGTCAGTCACCCATTCAAGACTCTCTTGTTGAGTCAGCCTTTTTAGCCTCCATCTTGGGCTTTATACAGGACACATACCAGCACTCTCTTGTTGAGTCAAACTCAGTTCAGCCTCCATCTTGGGCTTTATACAAGATACATTCTCCCCAACGGAGTCAAACATCCCTTTTAGCCTCAATCTTGGGCGTTGTACAAGACATAAAGAACATTTTCCCTGGAAAAGTCAAACTTCCAGCCTTCTCTTAGGCTTTGTATAAGGAAACCCCGGTTGAGTCAATAAACCTTTTAGCATCAAATTGGTGTCTTGCTCACCGCATACAAACCATCAACAACTCCTCTTTAGAGATGACAAATTCTCTCTCAGTCGAACCCTTTAGCTTCACATCTTGGGCTTCGAGCAAGATACAAACCACCTTTAGCTTCATGTCTTGGGCTTTGAACAAGACACCAAAACACATTTTTCCTCCCGTAGAATAGGAGGAACTACGATCGCTCTGATTTCCCTGTTTCGGGAATACGTAGGCATAAGATTGCAAAATCTTAGCGAGCACACTAATAAAAAAAACCCAAAATCCCGTACCTTCATACAAAGCATCATACCTAACCCCTAACCAGAAACCTAGCAAATAGTCCAGATCCTGTGTTTAAACAAATAACCTTAAAAGACGAACCCCCCTATTTTGATAGCATCTGTAAGTCAACAGTTTTGACTGTTTAACCTCAGTTTGCGAGCAGGGTTAATTGGAGACATCTATTTCCCTTCCTTAACCAGCTCAACAGGATAAAAAACTAATCGACCTGTAGTACCAAAGCATTAGTGATTCGAAACCACAAAAATCGTGCTACAGAAAAATGGCGACCACAGTGGGAGGCATTCTTTCTAGCCTCTTTTAAGGTGAAGACCTTAAATTCACCGAATACCACAGAAATGGCGACTCTGCTGGGGATCCATTGTCTGTATAGGATCATAATACTAGAGGTCTAGGATGATTAAGACAAATATATATACTGCTTTTCTTAATTGATATCTGTGTTTATTTTTCTGCTAATGGGAATGCGTGTGATGCCGCATGTGGAAAGATTGAGTATACACCTAAGATAGGGGATGGCATTATATGGGTAATCTTACGGGGATTCAATCCCAGTTAAGAGTTCCTGGTCGACCATCAAACTCAGTGGAGACTCCCTTTGCAGATGCATTACCTATACGACTTTGGTTGTTGAAAATAGTGTGGTCGACTGAGTTATCTGAGAAGATGAGGTTTTTAGTAGACTAAAACCATTTTCTAGTGCGGAAGCTATCGGAAATAGTTGTCACGCGATACTACCCTCATCTGAGATCACTATAAGATACATCAACTTGCTAGCGATCTGCTTGCTGTTGTTATCCCAAGAGGGGTCAATGATTTTGCAGACAGGTACAAAAAATTACCAGTATAAACCTTTGGGGATGGGTAGAGCCTTGATTGAAGGTACGAGAAAGACACAAGAAAGGGGAGTTTGAATTGTGTATTTACTTTTTTTAACAACTTTTGGGTTCTTGTCGTTAAAGCACTTAGGATAACATCAGAGTTTGTTGGGAGACTCTGACTAACGAAGTCACATTCATACTTACAATGCATGAAGCATGAGAACCAACAAGAGTCTGAACATAAACTACATTTCTCAGAACTTGCAGTGCGGAAGCTTATCAGAGTTAAGCTGCAAGGTTCTGACTTGCTTATGTAAGGTTCTGATACTCAATATAGATACATAAATAGGAACATTAAGCATAAGAGTAAAGGACACACGATATATCCTGGTTCACCACAAAGGCTAATCCAGTCCACCCTCCTCAGGTGATTTTGCCTTGAACACAAGGTCTTAATCCACTATAATCAATATCGATTACAGATGCACAGGCAACAGCCGGTGACTAACCACTTGCACAACCGCACTGTGACTAACATGCAATGAACCGTTCAGGGATTCAACTTAATGAATATAACGAACATTGACCTGCAGGTTCCAATCTCGCAAGATCTACTGCTAGGCTTTCACAGCTAGACGTTCAGGGATTCATCACAATGAATATAACGCTACTGACCCTATTTCAGGCTTTTCCCACAATGACATCTCGCCATTGTCTTCTCGAGTCTCCGGTCACACTAACCACTCCAGGAATCCTAATTCACCAAGAATTAGTTTACAGGAGATTACAAAGGTGCTTCTTAACAAGCAGATTACTCCTAAGTTTAAGTACAAAAGAACACATAAATGTTTAAGCAAGATGTGAGCAACTGCTCCTTGCTATCCTAAGAAACTACACATATGTATGATGATTTGACAGTTGTTGACATCTTGTAGATCTTCTTCTTCTTCGTCTTCTTGGGTGAGCAAGCTTTGAGCAACAACTCCTTGCTTCAGATCTTCAATGTAGCGCTGACGAGAAGGTGGTTGATGGCTTGACTGATTTGCAATGTTGTCTTCTTCATCAACAACTTCTGTACCAATTCATTGTTGTTGTGTTAATTGATGATCTTTGAGCTTTAACAACAATGGCCATGTGTAAATGGTGATAACTTTGGATATTCTAAGTGTTACAACGAGAACTCATCGTTGTTGCTATCTTCACACAATGACTTGATCAATTCACCTTTGATGGATTGAATCGATACCTTTAGAAGCGAGAACTCTTTCCTTTAAATAGCCTAGGAGAAATATAGCTGTTTGAAATACTGTTGGCTGTTGGAAAAGAGACGTTGTGTAATAACTAGTTGTACTTACACATCTCCTTTTTGCTATGGGAGAAGTGACGAGATATATCTTTCTTGGGCGCCGTGTACAGTTACTCACAATGGTAACATGTGACTTCTAAACTTCAGAGGCTTCTGATGGTAAATTGATGAAGCATGAGTAGAGTCTTCTTAGCAGGATATCTGATACGTTAAGTCTTCAGTTATTTAAAGAAGTCCATTAGGAATCAATCTTCAGAACTTCAACACTTTTCTTTGAGCACGTTATCCTTTACTTCTTCAAGTATTCCAAAACTTCAGAACTTGTCCATTAGGAATCTGTCTTCAGAGTCTTTAATACTTGATCTTCAGAACCTTAATCTTCAGAACACATAAGTCTTCAGAGTCTTTCTGCACTTGGTATTCAGAGCCTTCCGCCTTCAGAACTTCAAGTCATGAGAGTCTTTAGCACTTCGGTTCTCTTCTTCAGAAGCTTACCAATCTTCAGAATCTCGACCACTTTCAGAGAACATCCACAAGAGCATTGCATCAGCAATATCGACATCCTTGGATCTGACTGATCACGATCAGATACAGAAGCGTTCTTGCTTCTTGCGACTTGTGTCACACATAGTAACTTCACATGTTATCAATTACGCCCATCTGGCTGGTGCTTGTTGGATCCGATATTTTCTATAATTATGATCTGCACACAACACACATTAGAACATAAAATGGTTCTTTCACAAATACGTGTTGTTATCATCAAAACATAGATTGACTTGTAGAGACAACTCTTGCTCTCACAATTTCCCCCTTTTTGATGATGACAAAACCAAGTATTTTGATTAAACATTTTATACAAGGTAATCACCAAAACAAACATATTCAGAGTCTGGAATAGCAGCTCCCCCTGAATGTGTTATCCTCAAAGTTTTATTTGTGACCATCTAGAATCTTATATGATCCAAAGATATACAGAATAACAACTTGAGTTGCTAGAACGAAGAGTAGAAAAGGAATACTTCTCTATCTTGTCTTTTAAGAAAACAGAGAATCTTTAGCATCTAGACTAGTTTATCAGAACTTCCATCTTCAAAACTCAGTTTCCTTTTGTAGTTGTATCAGAGCTTGTAATCTTCAGAGACTTCTGAAGCATTTCTACCTTTCAGCAGATTCATTCAAGCATAAGCAGATAAGTTCTTATCTGATAACATAGCCTTACTATTCATCAGAGACATACACCGTCTTTTAAGAAAACTCCCCCTGAGTTTCAGACTTTGTGAAGATTATAAGATTTATCATTTGAATCTTCTGGGTAGTCTCCCCCTAAGTTCCATAAGTCAGATATTGGGATCTTCAGAATCAAAATTCAGGATGGTAAGATTTTATTCACCAATGTAGATCATGACTTTTTCAGAGTTTGACTTTTGAACACAGGTCTTCATCTCAGAACCTTGTTACTGTCACAACTCAGTGGTTCATCAAGGCTTGATTTTTGATTAGATACCAATTGAAGGTTTAATTATAGTGATCAATCAACGCTTGATTCTGAATCTGGTACTCATGATTTAATTCTGGTCTGATACCACGTGGTGTGCTGAGTCTTATACCAGAGTATGTTGAGTTTGATACCAAGTGAAGGATTTCTTCTCATACCACTTGAGAGGTATTTCCTTAGTGTGCTGAAATGATACCAATGAAGGTATTTTGATAATAATAATCCACAGCTTTGTTCTGATTGACGAGTCTGATACTAATCTTTGTGTACTGAGTCTGATTACCAATTGTTGATTTAGTCTGATACCAAATCGTTTTCATTTTAATTAGTTCTTGGTGAACATCAGAACTACTTCTTCTTGGATCTTTAATCCGGATCTTCAGACAGCTCTTTGTCTTCTGATTTGCACAGTTCTTCTGAGTAAGCATCTTGAAATGTATACTTTGTCTTGACCTGTTCCTGTTCTTAGAATGCCCAGTGAACTTGTTTAGAGTTCCTCGGATAACATCAAACAACAAACGTTAGAAGTAATGCATTTTTATATTTTATATGAGTATTTTGTTTAAGTTCTGCATTCTGTCTTTCTTCTTCTTTCAGATTTCCTTTTCTCAATCAAAATTATTATATTTCTCCCCCTTTTTGACATCATAAAAAAGTGCTAGAGCATATGAGCATTTAAGCATGTAATTCCTTTATCAGTCAGGCATTTAAGCATTTCAACATCATTATATATTTTGGAAATGTTAAACAACATAGAACCATAGAACCAGCATTTGAGCTGTTAAGAACAATCCAAGTCATTTAGTGATAACCATAGCATATTCATTTTAAGGACAATTAGATGGAATTATCTGATTACAAATTGAAGGTTTTAGTTCATCTGTAGAGATTAATTATAGCATTTTCATTTATGAACAATCAGATAGACGCATCAACACAAATTAGTTTTTGAGATGCAGAGCATAGGTTGAGCTTAATCTTGAAAAGTTCAGGATAATCAAAACATAGATATTTCAAACATAAATTCCTAATAAGAAATGATTTAAGTAAACATAGACTTGATAAAACTGGATTTCAATGGGTCCTTGTGAGTTAGACTAGAGAGAGTCTAAAGATGATGAGGACGATGAGAAAAGGTTTTCAAAATCATCATTTCTTGAGACATGCAACTTTTCTTCTGAGATCCATTCATGGAACTCAGTCCAGATATTTCTTATTTCCATGGAGTTCACACAGGAACTGGAAGCTTCTACTAAGCTTTGTATTTTTGTGATTGCATTATCCTTAAAGGATTTTAATGCATCATTCACGGTTTTTTATCTTTTAGATGAGGGATCCTTATCATCAACCATTTTCTGCTTCTTACTTCCTTCTTTCCAATTTATGAGTTCTTGAAGTACATCAGTAATATTCTTCATGTTGATCCAAACACTGATATCTTCATCCTTAAATCTTCTCAGATAGTTTTTGACTTCTGCCTGATTCTAAGTGGCAAATTTTGGAAAACCTGTAACTGGAACCCTGGGTGTCAGAGTTAGTTCCCTAAAGAATGTATTGTCCAGAGTGGTGTCTTCCTTCATAAGATCCTCAAACTTGAGAATCTTCCCAGCGCTTTTAAGCAGCTTTCTTGATTCACCTTCATCGATTAGAATGCCATCAACTACTCCAGATTCAACTAAAATTTCAGAGATGAGTCTTCCATACGGAATAAGTTTGATCTCTGGATTAGAACCACTTCTGGAGTTTCTTATGGCTTTCTTCAGAAGTTTGAAGAGAACGGAGGGGAGATTGATCTTAATTCCTTTAAGGAGAAGGAACAAGACACACTTCTGAGTGTCGTTGAGTTGATTTGCAGGAAGATGATGAAAAATGCTTCCCTGCAAGATTCTGAACCAAACTTGTAGTGGTTCTTTCAGGTATGAGAATACTTGGTTCTCAACTGCTATTCCTTCTTTGAAAATAAAGGCTATGACTTTGACTTCTCTCTCCTCACTAAGTAGATCTTTGGTAATTCTGAATCCATTATTCTCGTGCTCTAAGAGATCAGAAGTAGTCTTTTCAGATATGTAGACTCTTCTTCCAAAGACCGAAGAACTAATGAGAGTCGAGCCTACATTAGCATGAATCCAGAACTCTTTAACCAAACATCCATAGGTTGGTCCTTCCAACCTCTTGAAGTAGTTACTCCATCCTTGTGCTTCCATTGAGGGAGTAATATAACATCTGTTCGACTTTAGATTGTTGAAGTTTACAATTGTTTCTGACAAAATGATAAGATGATCAACTGGATTTTGTATGGTTGTGAGAGTTGAAGCATTTTGTGAGACGAAGGCCATTTTTAGGGATTGATGAGGAAAAAAGAAAGTAATTAGGCTGAGGAGTCAGATGAGTAAGAGTGTGTTGCTATCTTAGGGTTTGATGCTTTTATAGATTAAGACGTAAGGTTATTTCTGTGGAGAGTTTGAAACCGCAACGTTTGATTTTCCTAGAAGCACTAAGTATCGTGGGAAGGTAGGTTAATGATTAATTCCTTTAATTAAGAATCGTGGCATAATCTTAATAAGTGGTAATGGAACCGTTACTTAATCATGACCTATGGGGGATTTATGGTCTCTAGACAATCCTAGACCTTTTTCGTGAATTCTAAGCAGCGCTAATTGTTTTATTATTAATTAGATAATCGTGATCATAAGACCATTCAATCATAAACCATACTTAAGAAATATAGATATCAAGATTTAACATAAGTTTAGTTAAAAAAAATTACTAACTTCCTATCTTAGACTAAGAACGTCATAGGTTGACAAAACTCAGGAAGAACCTTCTCAGTTATTCCATTTCTTCAGCAATGACCAACTACTCCCTGGAGGTCAAGAATGTGGGAGATAACCCTGTAGTAGGGAACTTGGTAGATTGTGCCTTCCCTAGACAGATTAATTTCTTCCTTTAAATGGTTGTACATGGATTGAGGTAAGTTTATTTTGATCCTAGACACTAAAAAGAAAATGAATAATCTTTCTTGGTTAGACAACCAGCCTCCTCCTCTTTCTCTTGGTCTTAGATTAGTCACCATAAGCTTGTACCAATCTTTAGCAATTGGAGTGAGGGTGCAAGGTTGAGTGGGACGCCCCTCTATTTCAAAAATGACGTGCAAATGCCTGTCGAAACTATGGTTGTTGATGTTTCTTTCCACAGTCACACCATCTTCAACACACCTAATGGCTTTAGCTATGATGGCGGGGTTGATCAAGACTGGATAACCAGCTACAACATATAGAATATCACTCTTGCCAAGATCATATTCTAGTGCTCGTGCATTTGCCCAAAACTCAGTCACCAGTTCAGGGAATACAGGTCCAACAAGCATGGATAAATAATTCTCCCAGTTTTGAAATTTAATTCCAAAGAGAACACTTATTTTGTTGAGCTGTGGCAGAAGGTTTAAATTCACCGTGTATTCCTTTAGGAGTTCTAGATCAGATGTTTCTCCTCTGATGTTGTGGGAAGACATTCTGAGAAAAGTTGAATTGTTTGAGAAATGAGGTTCTACCAAGTTAGATAATGGTTCTTCCTAGAGTGAGGATAATGGAGTGAAAAGGACTTTGAGATTTAATAGATATTTATTAAGCTGGAGCACGCGGGGTTCATCATTTCTGAGACTAGCTATAAATAGTTGTGGTAATCAGTGAAACGATGTGTGATGGACTCTAATCACCGTATATCTATAGCAGTAAGTGGCTGACACAACGTAATTATAACTGCTTATTTAATTCTTGAAAATTGTCTAATCATAAATACGTGAGAATATTATTATAGTTTCAATAATCCTATTATGACTAAGTTCAAATTATTGCTACTATTTCAAATTTCAATAATGAGGATGAATGAAGACAAACATACCTTAGTGATTCTGAAATCTTTTTACGGCTATTCTAAGTGCTTTCCAGTCTGACTCTGAGCTTTCGATCATCATCTTTTAGCTTCTGCTTTCTTCTGATGTTTGAAGAAGAGATGCCTTCTGAACTTGGATTTAATGCTGATTTAACTTGTCTGAGGTTGGTCCAGCCTATCTACTTCTGACGAGAATGTTGACTGATTTCTCCATTCTGAATGACGTCAACCACTTTAGATCCTTTTGACTTCAAGTAGAGGATTTTAAGTGTCTGGCTTGACATCTTCTGATTCCGGTGCTTGAGGGGTTCTGAACAACTTATCATATAGTGATCTGATCACTAATATTTGATTCACCTTAGAGATAGTTTCAAGTTATCAGAACTTAGTTATGCTGATTCAAGCAAAGCTTAAGAGTTCATTCTTGATCAAGTATTTGATGAATCCTTGACATTCTTCTTCCTGAATATTCCTTCAGTTCTCCGTATTGCTTCCAAGAAAACAATATTCAGTTCTACATTGAATCTTTTATCTTCTATTCAAGATTCAAATGTTAAAATTATTTCTAAGAGTTTGAATTCATCAGCTTTTCTGACTTCAACATACTTTATTCTGAAGTTCAAAATCATAGAACAACAATCTTTCTTCTTTACATGAAGAAGTTCTGAATGAGTTTTTATACGAGAAAGTCAAGGGTGGAACTAATCCATTTCTTGAAAACATCTCAAAAACTCATAAAGAATTAATCTTCAGCAAACATTTCTTGTTTTCTGATGATTCAACTTTGAGCAAATATGTGGTTCATCCATACGCATCTTCCAAGACAGGCATTCAACAAATACTACTTCTTATCTGATGAGGCTATCTTATCAACTGATTCTTCAATCTTCATTAAAACTTTAGTGAGGAAGATTTAGTTGTTTGACAGCTGCACAACTTCCAGAATCAGTGATTTGCTCAAATACTTAGATTGATTACAATTTTGTATACAGTCATCTTCTGAACTGTTACAGAAATTGTAAGTGGATTTCAATCTCACCCAGAGTATTTCTACGCACCGCATCTGGATCTTTTTCTGACACTATTAAGTGTTTGATATCCATCAATAACAGAATCGGAGCTCTGATACCAATTAAAGGTACGAGAAAGACACAAGAAAGGGGGGGTTTGAATTGTGTATTTACTATTTTTAACAACTTTTGGGTTCTTGTCATTAAAGCACTTAGGATAACATCAGAGTTCGTTGGGAGACTCTGACTAACGAAGTCACATTCAGACCTGCAATGCATGAAGCATGAGAACCAACAAGAGTCTGAACATAAACTACATTTCTCAGAACTTGCAGTGCAGAAGCTTATCAGCATTAAGCTGCAAGGTTCTGACTTGCTTATGTAAGGTTCAGATACTCAATATAGATACATAAATAAGAACATTAAGCATAAGAGTAAAGAACACACGATATATCCTGGTTCACCACAAAGGCTAATCCAGTCCACCCTCCTCAGGTGATTTCGCCTTGAACATAAGGTCTTAATCCACTATAATCAATCTCGATTACAGATGCACGGGTAATAACCAGTGACTAACCACTTGCACAGCCGCAGTGTGACTAACATGCAATGAACCGTTCAGGGATTCAACTTAATGAATATAATGAAAATTGACCTACAGGTTCCAATCTCGCAAGATCTACTGCTAGGTTTTCACAGCTAGACGTTCAGGGATTCATCACAATGAATATAAGGCTACTGACCCTATTTTATGCTTTTCCCACAATGACATATCACCATTGTCTTCTCGAGTCTCTGGTCACACTGACCACTCAAGGAATCCTAATTCACCAATAATTAGTTTACAGGAGATTACAAAGGTGCTTCTTAACAAGCATATTACTCCTAAGTTTAAGTACAAAAGAACACATAAGTATTCAAGCAAGATGTGAGCAACAACTCCTTGCTATCCTAAGAAACTACACAGATGTATGATGATTTAACAGTTGTTGACATCTTGTAGATCTTCTTCTTCTTCATCTTCTTGGGTGAGCAAGCTTTGAGCAACAACTCCTTGCTTCAGATCTTCAATGTAGCGCTGGCGAGAAGGAGGTTGATGACTTGACTGATTTGTAATGTTGCCTTCTTCATTAACAGATTCTGTACCAATTCATTGTTGTTGTGTTGGAAAAGAGACGTTGTGTAATAATTAGCTGTACTTACACATCTCCTTTTTGCTGTGAGAGAAGTGACGGAATATATCTTTCTTGGGAGCCGTGTACAGTTACTCACAACGGTAACATGTGACTTCTGAACTTCAGAGGCTTCTGATGGTAAATTGATGAAGCATGAGTAGAGTCTTCTTAGCAGGATATCTGATACGCCAAGTCTTCAGTAATTTGAAGAAGTCCATTAGGAATCAGTCTTCAGAACTTCAGCACTTGTCTTTGAGCACGTTATCCTTTACTTCTTCAAGTCTTCCGAAACTTCAGAACTTGTCAATTAGGAATTTGTCTTCAGAGTCTTCAATACTTGATCTTCAGAACCTTAATCTTCAGAACACATAAGTCTTCAGAGTCTTTCTGCACTTGGTCTTCAGAGGCTTCCGCCTTCAGAACTTCAAGTCCTGAGAGTCTTTAGCACTTCGGTTCTCTTCTTCAGAAGCTTCGTAATCTTAAGAGTCTCGACCACTTTCTGAGAGCATCCACAAGAGCATTGCATCAGTAATATCGGCATCCTTGGATCTGACTGATCACTATCAGATACAGAAGCTTTCTTGCTTCTTGCGACTTGTGTCACACATAGTAACTTCGCATATTATCAATTACGCTCATCTGGCTGGTGCTTGTTGGATCTGATATTTTCTATAATTATGATCTACACACAAACCATGTTAGAACATAAAATGGTTCTTTCACAAATACGTGTTGTTATCATCAAAACATAGATTGACTTGTAGAGACAACTCTGGCTCTCACATTGACTTCGTGACACCGACCCTTTGACCCCATGTTTTTTCTATGTTTTTGTGTGCTGCATTCATACATTCATTTAAAAAACATTTAAACAAAGAAAAATCTTCTCTTCTAGTCTCTCTTTTTCAAATTAAACTAAGACGATGGTTGCAAATATCAGATAAAGAGATTGCTAATGGATTTCGGTAGAAGGAAGACTCACAAGTACACCTTCAAGGTTCCAAAACTAGAGGATTTAAGAGGGTTGGCGAGGATGATAACCAACCCTGAGGCTTTCAGAGCCAAGTATGGAGGATTTCTGTCTCTATTAAGGGTCCATGTAATCGAAGGAATCCTGTCTACACTCATTCAGTTCTACGATCCGGTTTATCACTGTTTCACATTCCCGGATTATCAGCTAGCACCAACGCAGGAGAAGTACTCTCACCTGACTGATTTACATATTACTGACCAAGCTCCTTTTTATGGACTAGAAGAGATTCCAAAGGATCAAACCATTTCAAGAGCAATTTATTTGGACGAGTCAGAAGTCAGGAATCACATGACCATTAAAGGTGGAATTCAGGGTTTGCCAGCCCAGTTCTTAATCAAAAAAGCTATGTACTTTGCTAGTATAGGGAACGTGGCCGCTTTCGAGAGCATCTTTGTTTTGCTTACCTACGGGTTATTTTTGTTTCCCAACGTCGATAACTTTGTAGATATCAACGCCATTAAGATTTTTCTGATTTGAAACCCTGTACCGACCCTACTCGCAGATGCTTATCATTCGGTACACTTAAGGAATTTGTATAGTGGAGGAATGATCAGATGCTGTGTTCCCCTGCTGTACAAATGGTTCATTTCCCACTTGCCCAAGTCGGCTGCATTTTGGGATCAAAAGAATACTTTATGTTGGTCGTAGAGAATCATGTCTCTTACCAACTCTGACATCGATTGGTACAATCAAATCTATGACGGGATCAGGATCATTGACCGTTGTGGGAACTTCCCAAATGTACCCCTTATAGGAACTAAGGGAGGAATCAACTATCATCCAACTTTAGTTCATCGTTAACTCGGATACCCGATGAGACATATCCCACGTAATGTTCATCTGGAAGGTCTTTTCTTCAAGGAAGGAGAAAATGACAGAGCACTAAAGACAGAAATAGTGCATGCCTGGAAGCACGTTCATAGGAAAGGAAGAGAGTCTCTAGGATAACCAGACTGTGTCTCGGTGGAGCCTTATCTCCACTGGGTACAAACTAGAGCTCTCAACCTGAGGATGCCTTACCCTCGCCAGGAAGTTCTTCCGTTAAGGGACTTTGTCCTTTACTTTATGTCTGATACGGAAAAACTTCATGTTACTCTCAACAAAGTTCAGCAGGAGAAGAGGTCTTAGAGGACTAAGTATCGTATTCTCAATGTGGAGTGTAAGAAAATACAGCAGCTGTTGAGAGAAAAAAAGCTCTGATTGAGATTTTAGAGCAACATGCTGTAGAAAATCAAGATGGCCAAAGAAATTTGCTCGCTCCTTTCACTTAGCAAAGGAATGACAACCCGATAATGGCTCAAGAGCCCCGGTCAAAGAAAAGGAAACTACCAGAACCCGCACCTTAGCTCTCCTCAGAGAGGACTCAGGATCCATTAGTTTAGATTTCCTTTTACAGAACTATGTAAATTACTGTATTTCCATTCCACAATCTTTGAATTCATTAAAACGGGGTTTCCCCACTGTTTGATATTTGCAATCCAATTGTCGAAGTTTATTTTGATTAAACAAAAAAAAATTAAAATATAATTATTGTATTCATCATTCTCACGTAACACATTCTTCTTACCTACGAATCTCACGTTTGTGTCTCGATTCTAGAGTCAAACTGTCTCATTCGTACAATACTCGGGCCAATCGACAGAAAAAGATGGATGATCTCGAGGAAGAGAACATAGAGTTAAGGGAAGAGATCGACACTCTGAAAGAGGATCTGAGAAAGCTTCATAATGACATGCAAGCTCTAGCAGAAGCTCAGATGCAACAACAAAGGACTGTGATCTCAGAGATCACAATTGACACACGTAGTGGAAAAGTATAATCCTAGGTACAAAATGCTGAAAGATCTTCCATGGGGCATGCCTATTAACTATATCCTGGAAGGATATGTTCCTTCGATCGCTGAAGAACAGGGAACTGCAGTAGGAGCCGCTGGGCCTGAAGGTTACAAACTTCGGGAAAGCGAAGATGCCAGGGGCATGACGACAACTCCTGAAGGTTACAAACTTCGGGAGAGGGAAGGACCTAGAGTCACTGCCATGATGACTATACCACCACCCGTGGTACACACTGTCCCGGAATGAAAGATTCCACAGATACCTTCTGGTGGAAACGAAAGTATGTTCGACAGAATGAATGAGTTCTGGGAACAGTTCCTGGAAATGAAGAAAGAGCTGCAAGTCCTTCGCGGTCAGGAACTATTTGGAAAAGACGCCGCAGACCTTTGTTTGGTCCCCAATGTGAAAGTTCCGCACAAATTCAAAGTGCCCGAATTTGAAAAGTACAAGGGTAACTCTTGCCCTCAAAGTCATTTGGTGATGTACGCTCGGCGAATGTCAACTCAGAAAAAGAACCAGGAGCTACTGATTCACTACTTTTAGGATAGTTTAATCGGTGCTGCACTTAAGTGGTACATGGGTTTAAACCGTACTAAGATCGCTACTTTCAGAGATCTTGGTGCTGCTTTTGTTCAGCAGTATAAGTATAATCTGGAAATGGCACCGAACAGAGATTAACTCAGATCGATGTCACAAAAGGACAAGGAAACCTTTAAGGAGTATACTCAGAGATGGCGTAAAGTCGCCGCCCAGATTTGTCCACCTCTTGAGGAAAAAGAGATGACAAAGATCTTCTTAAAGACCTTGAGCTCATTTTACTATGATCGAATGGTCACCAGTGTGCCCAGTGACTTTACCGAGATGGTAGGCATGGGAGTTCGTCTTGAGGAAGCTGTCTAAGAAGGACGTTTAGTTAAAGACACTGGATCATTGAGTATTACAAAACGATACGGTAGTGCTCTCCCTAAGAAGAAAGAGCAGGATATTAGGAATATCTCTCTTGGAAAGCAAAGGCAATGATATCAACCAATAGCAGCTGTAACTCCTGCTATCAACCCTGCGCCTGTTCCTACGTATCAACCTCAGGTTGCTCAGAGCCAACCAAATCAACAACAATATCAGCAAAGGACACAACATCCTCTTCAGCAGGCTCGTCCTCCATATAACAACAACCGTACAACGCGACCACCAGGGTTCTACCCTATACCGATGTTGTACGCAGAACTGTTTCCACTATTACTGGTCAAGGGGCACGTCCAAACCAGGTCTCCTCTTACAGTACCGGAAAATCTGCCTTTTTGGTTCAAGGCGGATCAGACTTGCCCTTACCATCAAGGAGGACCAGGGCATAACATAGAAAATTGTCTCAGGTTCAAATCCGATGTGCAAAAGCTTGTTAGGAGTGCGGTTTTATCTTTCAAAGATACGAATCCGAATGTTCTCATAAACCCGCTGCCTCAACACGAGAAAGCCGCAGTAAATTTGATAGAAGGAGAGTCCAATAACAGCTATTAAATTCATGATGTACTCTTATTGAGGGCCAACTTGGTCAAGATGCATTATAGACAGAGTGGATACGGCCATGTGCCACCTCACAATTATCACCAGTGTGACATCTACTCTAAAAATAATCAAGGATGTTCTGTGGTGCAATCAGCTCTACAGGAACAGTTGGATCTCGGATGGATCCAAGAACACCGAATTTGTGGGGTCAACATGACTTATACGAATTCCAACATCATTCAGAACCACGACATCTGTGCAATGAATGTCAATTTGGTGGCAATGCACTATAGAAAAAGCAGGTATCATAATCTACCGCGACACGATTACAATTCCTGTCTGACTTGCTCGGTAAACAAACAGGGATGCTCTTTTGTACAAGAGGCCCTCCAACGTCAGATGGATCTTGGATGGATTTAGGACTACCATGATAAAAATCCTTATCAAATCAACATGGTTCAAATCTTCGATATTCGTTTGATGAATACCAGCTTGGTGGAGTTACACGCCAAGCAAGTCCAACTCATTTTTCTCACTCCGCATGATTATCTGAACTGTACAGTATGCCGTGAGAGTAACCAAGGGTGTGCTCTCCTGCAAAGAACTTTGCAACACTTGTTAAACCACTGGTGGCTTCCGATCTATATGGATAAAGACACGCAACAAATCAGTGTGATTAATGGGAACCCTACTAGGCATCAAAGTCAGGATGTCCGATCTATGGAAACAGACCTAGTAAGGTTACATTGTATTCAAAGCGGACGTGGCCAGGTGCCACCACATAACTACGAGCGCTGTAGAGTCTGCTCGGAAAATAATCAAGGGTGTTACCTCGTGCGAGCAGCCCTCCAGAGTTAGTTGGACCGCAAAGAGATTCAACCATGTCCAAGTTCTGGATCAATCAGTTGGATGCCAGACTATTTCGCTGATCAGATTAAGGATTTTGTCGTAATCTCTGATCCTGAGAGAACCAAGGATGTTTGTACCATCATCCCTCTACTTGACGAATCAAAAGTTCTTAGCCAGGAACTGATTGAAGTTACTTACGATAGTCATAGAAATCAGAAGGCTCCTGTAGTTATCTATCTGCCTGGAGCGCTACCGTATGAATCAGCTAAGGCGATCCCTTACAAATACGGTGCAAAAATAATTGAGAATGGAAAGGAAATTCCATTACCCTCTGTCGTGAATATCACAGTCATCAGTCGAGTAACACGGAGTGGTCGAATCTTCAACCGAGGAGTTAGGGAGCCTAGCAGAGAGAAGAAACCTTAAACGGAAGTTCCCAATCCACTAGTCGGTCAATCCAGTGATCCCGACCTTTCAAAGAATGATGATGAGATGCTGAAGCTCATCCAAATAAGTGAATACAACATTGTTCATTAGCTGTTACAAACTCCTTCAAAGATCTCTGTGTTATCTCTTTTACTCAGTTCCGAAGCCCACAGAGAGTCTCTACAGAAAGTCTTAGAGCAGGCCTTTGTGGAACAGGATGTGTCATGTTAGTTCTGTATTGGCAACAATTTTGCTAAAACAAGGTGTTACTCAAGATGTTATGCTTGATGTCTTGACATGTGATTCTAACATTCTACAGGTGGTGATTCTTAGTGTTGCAGGAATTTGTGCATGTTGTCGAGCCCGATGTCTTAACATTTGTTGACAGAACATTCTGTTAAAATGTTAGGGTTTATTTGCTGCATGTTATTTGCATCTTTTGTGGGTTTATGTTTAGTGATTGCGAAAATCTTGGAGTAATATTTTGGAGCAATCACTTTCTGTTATTTCCAGTTTGTTCTATTTGTGTGCAAAAAGATGTGGAGAATAATTAGCTTTAATTATTAATCAAATCTAAGATCTGCTATTGCCCAAGCCCAAGGAGATTGTTTCTATTTAAAGACGTGCAAACCCTAATGGCATGTGTGGAGAATAGTTATTGAAAGCTGTGTTTCAAGTTTTGGTGTTTTAGTCTTTTGTTAATTGTGTGATTGTGAGCCATTCATTCATCTCTTGGATGTTTGAATTGGACTGAGTCTTTGAGTTATAAGTTGTTCACTATAAGCTTTGAAGTACGAGTGCTTTGTTCTTGATTGAAGCTTTTAAGCAAGATCAAGGTATGTCATTGAAGTGTGTTATTCTCTTTTATAAGTTTCTGTAGTTATCATTGCATGTGATTGAGGGGGAGTGAGAGGTGTCTCTTATCTAAGTGTCTTAGATAGAAATCTCACAGGTAGAGATTAGGTGAGAAGATTGTAAACTGGAGTGTGTTTACTGAGAGTCTTCAAACTAATTCTGTTTAGTGGATTTCCTTCCTGGCTTGGTAGCTCCCAGCCGTAGGTGTGATTGCACCGAAATGGGTTAACAATTGCTTGTGTCTCTTTGCTATTGTTTACTATTTTTATCTTGTTCATAAATTGATCATTGTTCAGATATTAGTGTTGTGACATCTCCTTCGACATCTCATATCTGATACTAGAATTTCAATTGGCATCAGAGCAGGCATCCTGTTCTGTTTCTGGGTGAGATCTAGGAACGATACTTTCTGGTACTATGGACAAGGAAGGAGGATTTGTGAACAGACCACCCATCTTGGATGGATCTAATTATGATTATTGGAAACCACGCATGGTGGCCTTCTTGAAATCTTTGGATAGTAAGGCCTGGAAAGCTGTCATAAAAGGATGGGAACACCCTGTCATTGTTGGGAAAGATGGAATAGAAACATCTGATCTGAAACCTGAGGAAGAATGGACTAAGGAGGAGGATGAACCAGCTCTTGGAAACTCTAAAGCATTGAATGCTTTGTCAATGGAATTGATAGAAACATATTCAGATTAGTGAACAATTGTGAGGTTGCTAAAGATGCGTGGGACATACTCAAAACCACTCATGAAGGCACCTCTAAAGTAAAGATGTCAAGACTTCAGTTGCTGACTACCAAGTTTGAAAATTTAAAGATGAAGGAAGATGAAAGCATACATGACTTCCATATGAACATTCTTGAAATAGCCAATGCTTCAAGTGCCCTAGGTGTAAAGATGTCTGATGAAAAGCTGGTAAGAAAGATTCTTAGGTCTCTTCCCAAGAGATTTGATATGAAGGTGACTGCCATAGAAGAAGCTCAAGATATCAGCAAGATGAGGGTGGATGAACTTGTTGGATCCCTCCAAACTTTTGAACTAGGGATAAGTGACAAATCTGAAAAGAAAGCGAAAAGCATAGCCTTGGTGTCCAATGCTGAAGATGAAGAGGAGGAGTGTGCTCTGGAAGTTGATGAAAGCCTATATAATGCTATAGTGCTGCTAGGAAGACAATTCAACAAGGTGATGAAGAGAATAGACATAAAGTCAATACCAAATGTCAAGAACAACTCATCTGACATCAGCAGGTCTAATGATGGTGGAAGAAGAATAAGGTCTGAAGAAAAATCCACTCAAGGGAAAGGGGTTCAGTGCCATGGTTGTGAGGGATTTAGCCACATTAGAGCTGAATGTCCTTCTTACCTCAAGAAACAAAATAAGAGCCTGACTGCTTCTTGGTCTGATGAGGATTCAGAAAGTGAACTTGAAGAAGAATCTGCTAAACATGTAACTGCCTTGACTGGAAGATGTGTATCTGATGGAGACTCTAGTGATGATGAATTGACCTTTGAAGAACTAGCAGCCTCTTACAAACAGCTGTGTCTCAGAAGTGAAGAAGTCTGTCTTGAAGGGGAGAAGCAGAAGAAACTTATAATGCAACTAAAGGCTGAAAAGGTAGAACATCTTGAAACCATTTCAAAGATGGAAAATGAAGTAACATTGTTGAACTCCAAGCTTGATCAAATATCCAAGTCAGTCAGAATGCTGAATAGTGGAACTGACACATTGGATGAAATTCTTCAGTGTGGAAAAGTGGCATGAGACATGACTGGGCTGGGATTTGATGGTGAGAAGAAACCCTCTTCAGATGCTAGTTCCTCTGGACCTAAACATGACATGTCACATCAGATGTCTCAACATCATGGGAGAATTCATGTATCTGGACCTAAAAATAATATGTCACATCAGGTGCCTCAACATCATAGGAGGGGTCATCCCAACCACTTAAGGGGAAGATTCCAGAGATGGAGATGTCATTACTGTGGGAGGTTTGGTCACATAAAACCTTTTTGCTTCAGACTCTATGGATATCCTAAGCTTGATCCTCAACCTAGAAACATGCCTGCTAATGAAAGACAATGGGTTCCCAAGGCTGCTGCTACCAATTTAATAACTCACATGTCTCTCAGAGTCTCAGCTAAGGATGATTGGTACTTTGACAGTGGTTGCTCCAGACACATGAGAGGAATTAAAGAACTATTAGTTGACATCAAATCTCACTCCACAAACTATGTGACCTTTGGTGATGGAGCCAAGGGTGAGATCAAAGGGGTTGGAAAGATACACTGCTCAGGAGTTCCAAATCTTGATAATGTGCTGCTGGTTAAAGGGTTGACTGCCAATTTGATCAGCATCAGTCAACTGTGTGATCAAGGATTCAATGTCAACTTCACCAAATCTGAATGCTTGGTTACTAATGAAAAGAGTGAGGTGCTCATGAAGGGAGTCAGATCTAAGGACAACTGCTACTTATGGGTTCCTCAAGATTCTAGTTACTCCTCCATTTGTGCCCTTGCTAAAGATGACGAAGTTAAATTGTGGCGCCAAAAACTTGGTCATCTACATCTAAAAGGTATGAAAAAGATCATCTCCATGGAAGCTGTCAGAGGAATACCTAAGCTAAAGATTGAAGAAGGAAGGGTATGTGGTGAATGTCAAATTGGAAAGCAAACTAAGATGTCACACTAGAAGATTAAACATCTCACTACTTCAAAAGTGTTGAAACTGCTTCACATGGACTTGATGGGGCCTATGCAAGTGGAAAGTCTTGGTGGGAAGAAGTATGCCTATGTGGTGGTTGATGATTTTTCCAAATATACTTGGGTGAGTTTTATTAGAGAAAAATATGAAGTGTTTGATGTGTTCAGAGATCTTTGCCAAAGACTCCAAAGAGAAAAGGAGAGTAATATTGTTAGAATTAGAAGTGATAATGGGAAGGAATTTGAAAATCACAAATTTACTGAATTTTGTTCATCTGAAGGGATTGGCCATGAATTCTCGTCTCCCACTACTCCACAGCAAAATGGAGTTGTGGAACAAAAGAATAGAACTATCCAGGAATCAGCTAGAGCTATGATCCATGCCAAGAAATTGCCTTACCATTTCTGGGCTGAAACTATGAACACTGCTTGTTATGTTCATAATAGAGTGACCTTAAGAACATGAACCACTACTACCTTGTATGAGATATGGAAGGGAAGAAAGCCTACTGTCAAATACTTTCATGTGTTTGGAAGCAAATGCTATATCTTGGCAGATCGTGATCAAAGAAGAAAGATGGATCCAAAAAGTGATGAAGGAATATTCTTGGGCTACTCTACTAACAACAGGGCCTACAGAGTCTTCAACTCTAAAACTAAAGCTATGATGGAGTCCATAAATGTTGTTGTTGATGATTTACATAAGGAGGCTGATGTTCTAGATGATGTTGGAACATTCTTTGATATCTCTGCAGAAGCTTCGGACAAAAACACTGATCCTAATCCTACTAATGCTGAACCTGAATCCGAGCTTATAAACAAGGGACCCTCCATCAGAGTTCAGAAAGACCATCATAGAGATCTTATCATAGGTGATCTAAATGAGGGAGTCACTACTAGATCAAGAGAAGTCATAACAAGCTCATGTTTTGTGTCAAAAATTGAGCCTAAAAATGTCAAGGAAGCCTTAACTGATGAATTCTGGATTAATGCCATGCAAGAAGAGCTAGGGCAATTCAAGAGAAATGAAGTATGGGAGCTGGTTCCAAGACCTGAAGGAACAAATATGATTGGAACAAAGTGGGTTTACAAGAACAAGTCAGATGAAAAAGGGGTGGTCACAAGAAATAAAGCCAGATTGGTTGCTCAAGGTTATGCTCAAATTGAAGGAGTTGAATTTGATGAAACCTTTGCTCTTGTAGGTCGTCTTGAATCCATCAGATTGTTATTGGGAGTTGCTTGCATCCTAAGATTCAAGCTGTTTCGGATGGATGTAAAGAGTGCCTTCTTAAATGGTTATCTAAGTGAGGAAGTCTATGTGGAACAACATAAGGGTTTCATTGATCCAACCTTTCCAGAACATGTTTATAAGTTGAAGAAAGCTCTATATGGATTGAAGCAAGCTCCAAGAGCTTGGTATGAGAGACTAACTGAATTTCTTGTTGAGAATGGATACAGAAAATGTGACATAGATAAGACTCTTTTTGTCAAAGATGAAGGAGGGAAACTCATGGTTGCTCAAATTTATGTTGATGATATTGTGTTTGGTGGGATGTCTGATGAGATGGTTCAACATTTTGTTCAAAAAATACAGTCAGAAATTGAGATGAGTCTTGTTGGTGAGTTAACTTATTTTCTTAGGTTGCAAGTCAAACAGATGGAAGATTCTATATTCCTATCTCAGAGTAAATATGCCAAGAACATAGTTAAGAAGTTTGGGATGGAGAATTCCAGTCATAAAAGGACACCTGCTCCTACTCATCTGAAGTTGTCTAAAGATGAAAAGGGTGTTAATGTGGACCAAAGTTTATATAGGAGTATGATAGGGAGCCTACTTTATCTAACAGCTAGCAGGCCTGACATTGCTTTTGCTGTAGGTGTCTGTGCTAGATACCAAGCTGAACCCAAAGTGAGTCATATCAATCAAGTCAAGAGGATTCTGAAGTATGTAAATGGAACATGTGATTATGGTATGCTATATACACATGGATCTGGCAATGTTTTATCTGGATATTATGATGCTGATTGGGCTGGAAGTGCTGATGATAGGAAAAGTACTTCAGGAGGTTGCTTCTTCTTGGGGAACAACCTTATATCATGGTTTAGCAAGAAGCAAAATTGTGTTTCTCTATCTACTGCTGAAGCAGAGTATATAGCAGCTGGAAGTAGTTGCTCTCAACTGGTGTGGATAAAACAAATGCTAACTGAATACAATGTCACACAAGATGTCATGACATTGTATGATAATTTAAGTGCTATAAACATATCCAAGAACCCTATTCAACACAGCAGGACCAAACACATTGATATTCGTCATCATTTCATAAGGCAACTTGTAGAAGACAAGGTTATTACTCTAGAACATGTTGCCACAGAGAAGCAGTTAGCTGACATTTTCACTAAGGATTTGGATGCAAGTCAATTTGAAATCTTAAGAGGAAAATTAGGCATTTGTATTTATGAAGATCTATAGCAATTAATGGCGTGTGGGCAACTTTCATTAAAATTTAAAAATTTAAAAAGTCATTTACTATTTTGTGGAAATATCATTTACTACTTATTAGGTTTCCAATGAAAGTAGCCCCCTGCCATAGGCAATCATTTTATCTCATTGTTCCCACACGCTACATCCATCTTGCTCCATACCTGTTCAGTTCTTTCACCTTCCATCTCAGAAAAAGAAATCTTTTTGCTCCAAATTCAAACCTTTGCAAGAATTTTACGATATCTTAACATCATTCTTCTTCTCCATCCAAGCACTCTCCTGCAAAAATTCCTACCCCTCCGAAATCTAGGGTTCCTTCTGAAGGTATTTCTCCTGATGCTATTCTTGATGTTGCTCCACTGTCTATGATTCCCCTTCCTGAAACTATGAAGACAAAGCCCAGTAAACTGCATGCAAGAAGTTCCAAACGTGCACCTGCAGGTAACTCCTCTAAAACCACTTTTGAGTCATCTTCTGAATATAAGGCTGATGAAGGTAGTAAGTATGTTCATAGGGCTATTACAAGTATTGTTACTGGACTGTTGTATAGAGAACATAGGGTTCCTGGGATTAATATCCCACTGTCTAAAATTGATGCCGTTCCTACCATAGATGCAAATCAGAGTGAGGAAATAGATGTAGATTCTTCCAATTCTGAGAAGGATACTGATACTAAAAATCTGCACAAGTTAGCTAACTCTGTGCTAGAGGAAGGAAGGAGTGCAGGTGTTGGTGAGGGGTTTGGTTTAGGGAAGAAGAGTGTTATTCCTGATCAAAGTGAGAACAAAACTAAAGACTCTGATGATGTTGTGAATCTTGTTGATGTTCCCTCTGACAATGAGCTAATTGCAAATGTGCATCCTGGTATAGCTGAGAGGTTGAAGACAAGAAGAGGGAAATCTGTGGACACCTCTCCTAAAGTGAAAGCTGTTAGTAGTAAGAAAAGGACAACTGTTGTAGGTCCCCCAAGATCTTGGAGAAAAGTAACTACTTCCTCCAAAAAGAGAAAGATTAGGTCTGACTCTGACTCTGAGTATGATGTTGAGGATGATGTCCAGGACATCACTCTTGTGAAAAAATTAGTGGTTAAGAAGATCTCTGATAAAGTTCCTGATGCCCCTTTGGATAACATCTCATTTCACTATGCTGAGAGTGTTGAAAGGTGGAAATTTGTTTATCAAAGAAGGGTCGCTCTGGAGAGAGAGTTATGGAAAGATGCTTTGGATTGTAAGGAGGATATGGAGCTTATTATATTTGCTAGTTTGATGAAAACTGTGACTAAGTTTACAAAATGTTATGAGGTGCTTGTGAAGGAATGTATTGTCAATATTCCCGTGGATTGTGCTGACAGCAAAAGTAAGGATTTTATGCAGGTATTTGTTAGAGGTAAATGTGTTGATTTCTCCCCTACCATCATCAATAGGTACTTGGGAAGAAGTGAAGAAGGTCAGAGTGAGCTGGAGGTTACAGATAACCAGGTATGCAAAGAAATTACTGCAAACAAGGTGGTTGCATGGCCTATGAAAGACAAATTATCTGCTGGGAGGCTTAGTGTAAAATATGCCATACTGCATAAAATTGGAGCTGCCAATTGGGTCCTTACCAATCATACCTCAACCATTTCTGTTGGTTTGGGAAAATTCATTTATGCTATTGGGACTAAAGCGACTTTTGACTATGGTTCCTATATCTTTGATAAAACTATGAAGCATGCTGGAACCTTTGCTGTGAAGATGCCCATTGTATTTCCTTCCCTAATCTGCGACATTATATTAAATCAGCACGCTGGTATCCTGTCTCATTCTGATGTTGCTTGCAAAAGGGAATCTGCCTTGTTCCTTCACTGTAAACTGTTTGCAGGTAACCATGTCCCTGACATTGTCATGACATACTAACAAGTCAAGGGTGATCTCTGAATTAGTAGAAGCCTGCAGAGAGCTGGATGAGGTTATTCGGGTCAGTACTAAAAGAAAACTCAAGTTTGAAAGGTTGATCAGGACTCTGAGAATGTTTGAGGGTGATACAACTGCTGAGGATGAAAATGAAAATGAAGGTATTGAGGAGGGTGGTTCTGATGATTCTGATGGTGATGCTGAGGGTGAAGAAGACAATTCTGAGGCTGAGGACTCTGCTGCTTCTGAAGATGTTTGACTAATCTGCTCTTGAAGTTTTTTTTTGGTTCTTTTTCTGGTTTTCTTTTGGCACCCTTGTGTGCTTGGCTTTGGTCTTTTTCTGGTTTTTGGCACTCTTAGTGTGCATGGATTGTACTGCTAGTTTGTTGACAGCTTCTACATGTTACTTTTTGTGATATTATGACAGTTTCTATTTGGTTTTCTGGTTTGTCTAATTTATGGCTAAAAAGGGGGAGAGTTGCTTAGTAGTATTGCTTAGTGTCGCTCCCGGGATTTTCATCCAAGTACAAACGCAAAAGTGGCACCGAAACAGAGTCGCCAGCAATGTGTATTTATCCCAAGAGAGGGAAAGGAAACACCGTATAAACCTGAGGGAAAGGAAAGAGCATGGTCTTGCGACCAAGAGAACTGGGTTCGGGAGTCGGTTACGCGAAAGGAAGGTATTAGCACCCCCACGCATCCATCGTACCCGATGGGATCCACGCTTGTTTGTCTCGATCAAAAGGTGTCGTCGTCTGGAGCTCCGCTGCTACTGAAAAGGAAAAGGAACGAGAATGGAGAAAGAAAGAGAAACAAATGTAGGGAAAATAAAAGAAGTGCTCGAATGGGCCCTACCCCACTGCCTACGTATCTCATCGGGAACATGAGAATCAGAGCGACGTAGTTCCCCTCAACGAGGGTCGCTTTGTTTGTTTTTTAGAGAACGGCTAACGTTCTAGCTCAGGTGTTGCAGGCTCGCTGGACCGAGTGTGTTACCATCTTGCAGGAGAACGAGTAGGAGCACGTTTATACGTTGAGAGTGAGTGAGATGAGAAAAGAATTCCCGAAGGAAAGACGTTATTGTTGGTTTGAAGTTTTTTAAGCAAGAAGTGTTTTTTACAGTTATTTGTAACTTGCATTGAACCAAAGTCTTAAATACAGGAACGAATACTTCGCGCATTGTCCCCAACAGGACGTACACTAGGTATCCTAGAAGAATGAGAGGAAGCCCCCCGTTCCCCATTTCCCACATAGAAGGCTCAAGCGCAATTCACATTAACCTTTATTACGTGTTTTTTTACTTTTATTTTGAGATGAGAAGAGAGAAAACCCGAAGGAAACTCTAAAGGGAAACTAAGAGTCCTAATGTTATCATGCATGGATGTCCTATGGTTAGTGAGGTTTAGGAGGAAGGACTACCTAAAACCTAATGGTAATCCTACTCCAAGCTTAATCAAAAATTAAGTTGGACTAGGTAGCTCTAAAGGAAGAGAATCCAAGACTTAAACAAGTCTTGAGATTCATGGGAGGAAGAGAGTGAAAGAGAAGGAAAGAAAAGAAGAAGAAGGAAGATGAGATACAATAAATGGCAGCAAGCACATCATATCATAAATTTCCAACTCAACTCAACAATCATGTTTCAAAGATCAATGCAAAACAATTCAAGTAAGCATGCAAAGATAAACATGAAAGAGTGCAAGCATACTTGTATGAAATGCACAATTAAGCATACATGAACTTCATATCAAAATGAAATGAGAAAGGCAAGATGAAGATGAAGACAAGTCAGAACCAAAATCATATTATCATCAACAACTCATGTGTGTAAAAGTGATTCAAAACATGAAGCATTATGATCCAAAGAAGTTCACAAAAGGAAAGGTAATGATATTCATCATACAATTCAAACCAAATGCATTCAACTATGCTCAAGTAACATGAAAACCAAGTATAGAACTCAAGAGGCAGTAGCATATGCATCAATATCATATCAAAACCAAACTCAAGTCATACAAGTCCAAACATCAATCAACACCTTCAAAACATGCACCAAAGTAAACTATAAAAAGAGGACAAAGTTCCAACACTTAAGCATACTCAAACATGATTCAAACATGATCCACAAATTGTAAAATTTAGTCTCAAAGGACCTCAACCAGGGGTAAACATCATGTCAAAAGCTCATTCAAAGAATCACAAAGGAAACCAATCAATTTGGCATGGCAAACCAACTAGTGTAAAGAGATGTCAAGAGATGATCATGCATAAGTCACTTGAGCACAAATAAGCAAACACGTATCATATGACATTCAGAAATTGTGAAATTAAAACTCCAATGATCTAGGTCAGAAGACAATCACATGCTAAAAGATCTCACAATAATTCACAAGTTAAGCAACTCAAATAATTAAGCAAAGATCAAGTGAGAAACATGCACCAATATGCAAAAGAGAGGGACTAAGATGCAATATAAAAAAGTTTGAAAAATGAAACAAAAATGGTTTTATGCACTTCAACATGTTGGTGAAACAATTCAAAAAGAATGAGTTCAAGATCATGTATAGATGATGAGAAATAAATTCTACAAGTAGAAGTGTGCACAAATGAGACAAACCACAAAGAAATTAAACAATTAATTAATCCAGATGCCAAAAATAAAATAAAATAAGAAAATAAAATTTGGAAATTTTTTTTATAAAATGCTAAGCATGCTTTATGATTTTTTTATTTATAATTTTTGGATGCATTAAAATGATTTTAAAAATTAAAATGCAAAACAACAATTAAGAAAATAAAAAGAAAGAAAATAAACATGGAGGTGCAATCAGCAAGAAAACACGTTGAAAAATGAAAGTGGGCTCAGACTGGGGGTGGGAATAACAAAGCCCAAGCCAAAGGTCCACTAGCGAAGTCAAATAATCCCAAGGAATTCTGTCAAACATTCAGATTCAATAACAACCCCAGGATCCATCTAACGCTCACCATCAGTCAATCAAAACACAATGTAATCATGATCTAGGGCTCAGATTCACACGCACATGGTAAACAAATAAACACACGCGCACACCAAATCAAACTGGACACAATAAGAACTCACGTGAGCAGCACATGCACATTTTAATGTGTTGTCAAACATACAGCTACACGATTAATCAAACACATCAGAATCAATCAACCAAATAGAAAGTAAGCATGATGAGTGGATATGATTAAAGGTTCACCATAATACGCATGGAAAACCACACACACGAACATTGAAATAAAATCATAAATTAAAACAATGTGGCAACATGTGGAACGTTGGATCAAACAAAAGGACAGTGGTGATTGTGTCTTCTCCACTAAAACCTTGGCCGGCCGGAAAACTTACCAGACGCCGGAGCCCTAGCTCCGGTCGTCTCCTCCGGTGAGCACCATCATGAAAAACTCCAGAAATGTCACATGAATATACCAAATTGACCAGAAAATCATGAGGATCACAAATATCATGCTCATTTCAACAAACAATCAGCATACAAACCAAATCGAGCAAAATAAAGTTTGGATCCAAAACTTAAATCACCAAATACTCTCATAATACACGTCCAAACTTAAAATAAAATAGATCATCATGCTCAGCACACATCACAAATTATTATGCACACTTAAGATTCAAGTTCTATGAGTATGAAATCAACACCAACCTGAAACTTGAAGAGCTCAAAATACCACAAGAACGCCTTCCAAAAGCTGCAGATCAAGTCCTTGGAACCTCTAATTGCAAAATAAATGCAACTAGAGCTTGGAATCATGCTAGATCTTGAGGTTTGAAGAGGAGGTTTCCAAATTCGAACCCTATGATATCCTTGATTATAGCTTCAAATGATGATTGATTTATGTTCTATGAACTTCAAGGATTCAGAATGTGAAAGAATTTCTCCAAAAGCTCTCAAGGTGAGAGAGAATCGAAGAGGAGAAGATTTGAGGTGAAAAATGAATTCTGAGCCAAAATGAATGCATGACCTAGTTTTGGAGGCATGAGTTAGCTTATATACTCTCCATTAGTCCACTGATTGTCATTAGCAAGTGATTAAACCTTTGGTTAATGAGATTGGAGTGGTTTTGCAATTTTGCACTTTGTGTTTAAGCCACTAATCCACACGTGCATACCCTTACCTCTCATGATAAACCACTCACACTTTCCATGCTGATCACAAATGAAATGGAATTGGGCCTTGAAATGTCTTGGTTGGTGAGTTTTGAATCAATTTGCATAATTGAACTTTGTGAAAATAATGAGAAATATGGCATGAAATAACTTGATTCAAAGGCCAAAAATGATCCTCTTGACTTGTATTTTGATGTTGTAATATGACATGAAGCAAATGGGACGATTACAAGTCTTTTTGTGCCAAAATGTAAAAGGTGGAAAAAAGTGATATATGGAAAACCTCAAAATGCACCTTGCATTGTTTTGACCATAACTAGAGTTCCACAAATTATATGGAGATGTTCTAGTACTTTTTGGAAATGGGAGAGAAAGATCTTCAACTTTCATGTTGGAGGAAAATTCATTTAGAGCTTCCTTGATGATGAAAAGTCAAGTTGAATGTGGTGGAAAAATTGTCAAAAATGGAAAGTTCTCATTATAGGTCATTTTCCAAATTTAGTAACTTTTGTACAAACCCTTGATTCTTGATGAATGATGTGAAACTTGACCCTTGAAGACCATATGAGGATGTGAGACCTTGAAAACCATGAAAAGAACCTCAAAATTCCACAGTTGACTTTCTCCTTTTGAACTGTTGACTTTTGCTTATTTCACAAGTAACTGATCCATTGAACATCTTCCCTAAATAACCAATGACCAAGATTCCATCCATGAACACTTAAGAACATAAGGAATACCATGAGATCAAGTCTTTCCCAAAAGATCAGAGATAAAATGATTTTAGGTCAAACCCTAATTTTGGTACCCTCTAGTTAGGAGGAAATAACACATCCTCCAAATCCAAATTCCTCTGAATATGATGTGTATCCTCTCAAACAATGATGAGATATGCCCTTTGGAGATGATAAAAACTCAAAGAGCTTGCCCATTTGGGGGTCAGATCCCAACTTTGGACTACCTTGTGTAGAAAATTATGCACTGTCCAATCTTCTGGGTGAATTCCCTTCTTTTAATGACTTGTGAGATCAAATGGAGATGATACATGATGTAAGAGATCCTTGAGGCTTGTGAGAAAAACTTGGTCTTCTTCTTTAGATTTGGATGATCAACACCTTAGAGGATCACCTGATCACATGCCCTTATGCAAGATGCAATGCTAAATGCTTGATGTTTTATTTGTCTATGCTTGAATGCAATGCAATGCAATGAAAGCTCATGCTAAAAGATATGAAGAAAAGAGAGGGCAAATTTTTGGGTATTACAATTAGTGGCTTAGTAGTATTGTTATGCTATGTGTGTTGTTGGTTGTTTCTGGTTTTATCTGTTCCTTGGTTTGAGGGGGAGCTTCAGTTTTCTTGGAATGTTAGATGTGTTTTGTTTCTGCTGCAAGGATCTCTGATTTGTGTTGGTGCTCAAATGTTGTTTTGGCCAAAATTTGCCAAAGGAGGAGTTTGTTAGTTCTGTATTGGCAGCAATTTTGCTAAAACAAGGTGTTACTCAAGATGTTATGCTTGATGTCTTGACATGTGATTCTAACATTCTACAGGTGGTGATTCTTAGTGTTGCAGGAATTTGTGCATGTTGTCGAGCCCGATGTCCTAACATCTGTTGACAGAACATTCTGTTAAAATTTTAGGGTTTATTTGCTGCACGTTATTTGCATCTTTTGTGGGTTTATGTTCAGTGATTGCAAAAATCTTGGAGTAATATTTTGGAGCAATCACTTTCTGTTATTTCCAGGTTGTTCTATTTGTGTGCAAAAAGATGTGGAGAATAATTAGCTTTAATTATCAATCAAATCTAAGATCTGCTATTGCCCAAGCCCAAGGAGATTGTTTCTATTTAAAGACGTGCAAACCCTAATGGCATGTGTGGAGAATAGTTATTGAAAGCTGCGTTTCAAGTTTTAGGATTTTAGTCTTTTGTTAATTGTGTGATTGTGAGCCATTCATTCATCTCTTGGATGTTTGAATTGGACCGAGTCTTTGATTTGTAAGTTGTTCACTCTAAGCTTTGAAGTACGAGTGCTTTGTTCTTGATTGAAACTTTTAAGCAAGATCAAGGTCTGTTATTGAAGTGTGTTCTTCTCTTTTGTAAGTTTCTGTAGTTATCACTGCATGTGATTGAGGGGGAGCGAGAGGTGTCTCTTATCTAAGTGTCTTAGATAGAAATCTCACAGGTAGAGATTAGGTGAGAAGATTGTAAACTGGAGTGTGTTTACTGAGAGTCTTCAAACTAATTATGTTTAGTGGATTTCCTTCCTGGCTTGGTAGCCCCCAGACGTAGGTGTGATTGCACCGAACTGGGTTAACAATTTCTTGTGTCTCTTTGCTATTGTTTACTATTTTTATCTTGTTCATAAATTGATCATTGTTCAGATATTAGTGTCGTGACATCTCCTTCGATATCTCATATCTGATACCAGAATTTCATGTCAATACGATAGTTTGATAACATCGTCTCTAACATCACTTCTTACAATAACTTGGGGTTTAGTGATGAGGAATTGCCAGAAGAAGGCAAAAGTTACAACATGGCGCTCAATATCACAGTTAACTTCCAGGACGATGCTTTAGCCAGCGTACTGGTAGACACCAGATCGGCTCTCAACGTTATGCCGAAGTACACCCTATTGCAACTATTATTCAAAGGATCCCCGATGAGGGGCAGTGAGGTCATCGTCAAAGCATTTGACGGATCCCAGAAAATAGTTATCGGCGAAATTGATCTTCCCATAACTATCGGTCCTCACACTTTCCAAGTCACTTTCCAGGTCATGGACATCCGAGAAACATACAGCTGTTTGTTGGGAAGACCTTGGATACACCAGGCTGGGGCAGTCACTTCGACACTACACCAGACGCTGAAGTTCGTCAATAACGACCAACTAGTCACAGTCTGGGGAGAACAAGCCTTGATCGTGAGTAACTTATCGTCGTCCACTTGTGTAGAACCAAAGGAGGTTGTAGGAACTCAGTTCCAAGCACTGTCGGTGAGCAATAAGAATCAATCAGAAAAAGGAACATCAATTTCTTCGTACAAAAATGCTCTCAAAGTGATCAAAAGTAACAATGCAAAAGGATGGGGACAACTTGTCATTCTTACTGATAACAAAACAAAGAAGGGTCTTGGTTTTTCCTCGACCTGTACCCAAACTGCTATTAACGATGAAAGTCTTCATCCCATTCAGAACTTCTTCCATAGTGGAGGTTTCCTTCACCCAGTGTCTCAAGAAGTACATACCACCAACGAGGGAGATTCCTCCGATACAGATGAAGAGTGGAAGTCCTATCTTAATGAGGACGGTATATGTCTCAGAAGAAGTGCCTATGCCATTTTGCTATCCCGCACAGAGTTCGAGATTTATACCAAGGTTAGATGTCGAAATGATATACGGAGATTGTGATCCGGAAGGATGTGGTGCTCCACCAAATTCATTAGAGGAAGACACTCTGATGAAAGACAACTTTGACCATGACTATTATAGCCCGTTGGATGGCCTGCCTATCTGGCAGCCGTACCCAAGAGACTTGGGGCAAGAAAATCAGCCGAATAATGAAAATCAGCTGAGCATCATTGAAAAGAATACATGCGTCCCCACCATGTCATGGGACCAACACTCAGGTCATTTAGAAAATATCCAGCACGACGATGAATTCTCAAAGCTTGCAGGACTAGAGTTCATCAACTATGCTTTTCCCGAGGTCAACGTCATCGAAAGAGATGACTCCTCCAGTTCCAAAGAAGTATGGGACACCCTGGGACAACCAAGTGGAAAATACGACTATATGGTCAAGTACACCGCTCCCGAAAGCTCTCGTATCAGGCTCGAAGACATTCAGCCTACTGGATAGGGAGATTTACCTGAGAGCACAAATACTGTGCAAAATAAAACTGAGGAATCCTCCTACGACAACTCTGCCTGGGAGATAAATTCCAATGATCCTGCTCCACCAGAAATCAGCGTTATTATTGAAGACAAATCAAGGAAGGTACCAGACTTTGTGATTCACCAGGGAGTTCGCCGCCAATGGGTTGTTGTCGATGTTCCGAAGATTGTTCATAAGTCAAACTAATTGCTGTCTTTAACCTTTCACCCAGCCTAGGTGAAACAGATGTTTTGATAGGGCTCACTTTTTGTAAATATCCCTCTTCGCTTCACCCAAAGCAACAGAGTTTTGTTTTATAGGGCTGTAGTTTCAAGAATCGACAAGTTCATAAATAAAATAACGTCATTCTGTAATTTTCGCATTTTATTGCTGTTTTCTCTTTTTTCGTTTTTTTTCTTCAGAAAATGGTAATCCTAAAAAACAATTCAAAACAATAAAAACAAGCAGTAAAAAATTTACATTGCATGCATTTTGCATTCTCTCTATCTCTTCTAAAAAACAATCATCATGTCATGCAGATTGCTTGTTTTAAACCCCGTTGAAACATACGATCCGATGCCTTCTCCCAACTTTGAATTCCCGGTATTTGAGGCTGAAGAAGAAGATGACGATGAAATTCTAGAAGAGATCTCCCATTTACTCAGACAAGAGGAAAGGTCTTTTGAACCTCACAACGAGCCGTTGGAAACAATCAACTTGGGCTCAGAGGAGGAAAGAAAAGAGGCCAGGATTGGAGCACTGCTCAATCCAACTGCCAAAGGGAGTTTGAAAAAGCTTCTCAAAGAGTTTCTCGATGTATTTGCTTGGTCCTACCAGGACATGCCAGGGTTGGATACCAGCATCGTGGAACATCATCTACCGTTGAGGTCAGAATGTCTGCCGGTAAAACAAAGGCTGAGACGGTCTCATCCGGACATGGCCATCAAAATCAAAGAGGAAGTATGGAAACAGATTGACGCGGGTTTCCTCGCCTCATCAGAATATCCTCAATGGTTAGCCAACATAGTACCAGTTCCGAAAAAGGACGAAAAGGTCAGAATGTGTGTAGACTACAGGGATCTGAACAAAGCAAGTCCAAAGGATGACTTTCCTTTACCGCACATTGATATGTTGGTAGACAGTACATCAAAGTTCAAAATATTCTCCTTTATGGATGGATTCTTAGGCTATAATCAGATAAAAATGGCGCCAAAAGACATGGAGAAAACTTCGTTCATTACCCTAATGGGGCACCTTTTGTTACAAGGTAATGTCGTTCGGTTTGAAGAACGTCGGGGCAACCTATCAAAAGGCCATGACTACTCTGTTTCATGACATGATACACAAGGAAATTAAGGTATATGTCGATGACATGATTGCCAAATCTAGAACAGAGGAGGAGCATCTGACCCACCTGTCAAAGCTATTCAAGCGATTGAGAAAGTACAAACTCAGCTTGAATCCCAACAAGTGCACCTTCGATGTCCGCTCAGGAAAACTCTTAGGGTTCATCGTCAGCCAGAAAGGAATTGAGGTTGATCCTGACAAAGTCAAGGCCATTCAAGAAATGCCTTCTCCAAAGACTGAAAAACAAGTAAGGGGATTCCTAGGACGTTTGAATTACACTTCCAGATTTATATTCCTCATTACCGCGACATGTGCGCCGATTTTCAAATTACTCAAAAAGAACCAGGACTGCGTTTGGACAGAAGACTGCCAAATCGCCTTCGACAGTATTAAGGAATACCTGTTAAATACACCGATTCTATCACCTCCAGTGGAAGGAAGACCACTGATCATCTACTTAATAGTCTTTAAAGACTTAATGGGTTGTGTACTTGGCCAGCAAGACGAAACCAAAAGGAAAGAGTCTGCCATTTACTATCTGAGCAAGAAATTCACCGACTATGAGACTCGGTACACTATGCTTGAGAAAACTTGTTGTGCTCTAGCTTGGGCAGCCAAACGTCTGCGCCAGTACATGATTCGTCATACTACTTGGTTAATCTCTGAAATGGATCCAATCAAGTATGTCTTTGAAAAGCATGCTCTCACAGGAAGGATTGCCCGTTGGCAGATGTTGTTGTCAGAATACGATATCGAATACCACACTCAGAAAGCCATAAAAGGAAGTGTTTTATCCGATCATTTTGATCATCAATCGATTGACGATCAGGAATCAGTCGGGTTTGACTTCCCAGACGAAGATGTTATGTATCTAAAGATGAAAGATTGCGATGAACCGCTACCCAGTGAAGGGCCAGAACCAGGTTCCCAATGGGGACTTATTTTTGACGGAGCTGTCAATCATTATGGAAACAGAATTGGGGCAATCATCATAACACCTCAGGGTACCCACATTCCTTTCACTACCAGACTGACATTCAAGTGCATAAACAACGAGGCCGAATACGAAGCTTGTATCAGGGGTCTCGAAGAAGCGATCGACTTAAGGATCAAGAACTTGGATGTATATAGCGACTCAGCCCTGGTTATCAATCAGATCAAAGGAGATTGGAACACATACCAAACAAGACTAATTCCTTACAAAGACTACGCAAGAAGGTTGTTACCATTCTTCAACAAAATCGAGTTTCATCATATCCCTCGTGAAGAGAATCACATGGCTGATGCATTAGCCACTCTCTCTTCCATGATTAGTGTAGGTCAATGGAACAACATACCTAAGATTGACATAATACGCCTAGAACGGCCCGCCACATCTTCACGATTGAAGTAGTCATAAATAACAAACCTTGGTATCACGATATCAAATGCTTCCTTCAGAAACAAGAGTATCCACCTGGGGCATCCAGAAAGGACCGAAAGACCCTCAAGAGGCTAGCACGCACCTTCTTCCTAAGTGGTGATACGCTCTATAAGAGAAACTTCGACATGGTCTTGTTCCGATGCGTAGACAGACCAGAAGCAAACATACTGATAAAAGAAATTCACGAAGGATCCTTTGGCACTCGTGCCAACGGACACACAATGGCAAGAAAAATTCTGAGAGCAGGGTACTATTGGCTGAAAGTGGAATTCGATTGCTACAAGTACATGAGAAGGTGTCACAAGTGTCAGATATACTCAGACAAAATCCATGTACTGCCAACGCATCTCAAAGTTCTCTCTTCCCCGTGGCCTTTTTCCATATGGGGAATCGAAATGATTGGCATGATCGAACCTAAGGCTTCGAACGGACATCGATTCATTCTATTAGCCATTGACTACTTCACCAAGTGGGTCGAAGCAGCGTCATACACCAATGTAACCCGAAAAGTGGTGGTCCGATTTATCAAAAACAATCTCATATACTGTTATGGTGTTCCGAGCTAGATCATTACTGATAATGGGTCTAACTTGAACAATAAGATGATGAAAGAGTTATGCGCTGAGTTCAAGATCTAACACCATAACTCATCTCTCTACCGACCTAAGATGAACGGAGCAGTAGAAGCGGCTAACAAGAATATCAAGAAGATCGTTCAAAAGATGGTTGTAACCTATAAAGATTGGCACGAGATGCTACCCTTTGCTCTTCACGGTTATCGCACATCTGTCCGCACTTCAACAGGGGCAACCCCTTTCTCTCTAGTATATGGCATGGAAGCAGTTCTCCCCATAGAAGTAGAGATCCCATCAATCCGGGTATTGATGGAAGCTAAGCTAACAGAAGCTGAATGGTGTCAAAGTCGACACTGAATTTGATTGAAGAAAAGCGAATAACGGCACTATGCCATAGTCAGTTGTAATCAGCAAAGAAGGAAGAAGGCGTTTGAAAAAAAGGTCCGACCTCGCGTCTTCAGGAAAGGAGACCTTGTGCTAAAAAATATACAATCATTCCTCACTGATTCCCGGGGCAAATAGACTCCGAATTATGACGTCCCCTATGTGGTCAAGAAAGCCTTCTCAGGCGGCGCCTTGAGACTCGCGACCATGGATGGAGAAGAATTTGCCTACCCCACGAATGCTAATGTAGTCAAGAAATACTTCGCCTAAATAAAATAAAATAAAATAAAAAAGTCTCAGTAGATTGAAAATCCGAAAAGGTGGTCCAGGAAAAAATTAGAGACATAAGCAAAAACCATCCCGGTGGATTGGAAATCTCAAAGTACAATCCAAGCAAAAGTTAGAGATAATGGCAAGTAACTACGTTTGATCATTTCAGCTCCGCAGCAGTTACACCATCAGGAAAAACTCCAGTCAGGGTCATCTTCGACAGAAGCTCAGGATGTCCAGAATTCAAAGTTGGTTGAAGGATAGTGGTTGTTATGTTTCAATGTAGCCCTTTTCCCTTAAATTACCATTTTCAAACTTTGTAAATACTCTATGGAATCACGCGCTTGGCTGATTTCTATCCTATCAATAAAATTTGAGCCCTAGTGCTTTTGTTTGTAATTCTCATTTGTTTTAGCTTTACAGAATGACCTTTTAACATGATTGACGATTCTTGAAATAAAACAAAAATGAATTTACTTGTCAACCTTTTTCTGCTTTTAAAATAAAGATGGAAATTTCTTTTGACTTTTAAACATCGAAAGAACGCCGTTCGCTTCTCCATAAGTAATTGAGCTTCAAAGTACAGAATCAAAGAACTCCTTCTAAACCAGTACGCCTGAATGAAGGATCAACTGTATCAGAGACCATGTTTCCTCTGACACCCCGGGCAGAGTTCTTACCTCCTAAGCCCTACCAACGGTTGTTCCCCACAGGGACTATCTCTCCTAAGCAAGGCAGAATTGCTATCGTGAACAAGTGATACTTTTCATCTCCCACTGTGGCCGAGTATCCAGTCGTGTTCATCTACTAGTCTGTATGTTGCGTCAATTTTGTCAGCATGTACATACATACATCATGCATTATTGATTTACATTCATGTTCATATTGCATCACTACCACCCTAGACGGTCTTATCCTCTAGGGATAAAAGTCCTCCTGTCAATCGAGTTATCAGTTCTTTCCTCGTCAGGAGTGAACCATCTAAGCAATCTCTCTCCAGTTTATCTCTGGAATAGAGACGGTCCTCGACCACTTTGATAACTTGAACCTCTGAAAAGCAAGCAAACTTTAGAAAAACATCACTCTTCGCCATTGAAGATGATATCTTTGCTTTCCCGGATTAAGGAAAATCCCCAGAGAAAGCCTCTTAATCAGAGATTCGGCAGTACAGCAGTTTTTCTCTGAAAAATTTGCTGACGAAAAGGTCATCGGCACCTCAAAATTGGATCACATCATATGGCATTTCTCCGAGAAGATCCCAAGAAAAGTATGATGTAGTAACTCCAAGCGAAAGCAAACTCTCAAGAGACTCGTTTTCCCCCAGTAGAGTCAACGAATGACATCTCTAATAGAGAAGTTTGTACACCTCTACAACTCAGACGCCTGGGTTCTCCAGCAACTCTGACATCAAATTTTTTTCCATCAAATGGCATCTCCCCAGGAAAATTCGGCAAGAAGTTTGAGGAAAACCACTACGAACAGCGTCCCTTATCAAGAAAGTTTATTGACAAAAGAAACTAAGACCAGTTCCTTGGTAGGAAACCAGGATCGAGAGGAATTTTATTTCAGAAACTAAGACCAGTTCCTTGGTAGGAAACCAAGATCGAGGGGAAGTTTATTTCAGAAACTGAGACCAGATCCTTGGTAGGAAACCAGGATCGAGGGGAAGTTCATTTCAGAAACTGAGACCAGTTCCTTGGTAGGAAACCAGGATCGAGGGGAAGTTTACATCAGAAACCAAGACCAGTTCCTTGGTAGGAAACCAGGATCGAGGGGAAGTTTATTTCAACAACTAAGACCAGTTCCTTAGTAGGAAACCAGGATCGAGGGGAAGTTTTACCTTTTCTAAGCATCATCGCTTAGCAAAAGAAGATGGATGCGCAAACTACCATTCATAACCACCATCAAAATTTTGGGTATTGCAATATTTAATCCTCTTGCACCCCAAATGCTCGAATACCTTTGCCATTCACACCTTCGGGTCCAAGAAGATTAAATAGGGGCATTTTTCATACCCCAAATTTTGACCACTAAGATTCCCATCATTGTGAAAATCATCATCACTACATGGATGACCCATCATACCTCATTAGTCTCCCCAAATATGGGTGAGCATACACTACAATCAAACTTAGGGTTTAAAGCCCTCTCAGAGCTTTAGACAAAGGATCAATCAAGGAATGACATGATCTTCAACTTGTCTAAACCTCTCAAACATCCACAATAGATCAAGAGGACTCCCACATCAAGGATCAAGCACAAGGCTGCAACAGTCCAAGTGGATCAAGCCTCAAGATCGCCAGTGTCACCAAATTAGGGTTTTGGTCGACCAGGGCCTCCAGATGGAAATTTTCCTCTGGGCATGAGCCAATGCTTCAAAGTATAACCTAAAAAACTCGAAGGGGCCTCATGGACCTAATTATCAAGTCAATTTTACCTAAGGGGATGCATACAATAAAAATCAGGAATTAGGGTTTCTTGACCTAATTCACCCCTAGGTTGACTTTTGGGACAAAACATGAGCCAAGACCTCAAGACATAATTTGATGGTCCCTAGTAAACCACATTGATCCATTTGCAACAATGGATTGATCCAAGAAGCTTGATTCACAAGTTTCAAGTTCATCAGAACCACAGTTAGGGTTTCGCGAGAAAAGTCAACTGTACCTTTGACTTTTGACCAGGACATGCTCCCAAACCTTGGTACATGATTCAATACACCCTATAAAACCTATGAAATCAATCCATCAAGTTTGATTTAGGTCAAGGACTTGATTTCATAGAGGATCGCACAATTTGGAATTCATCTGATAAAAAGTCAACTATGCCCAAAAGTCAAAGTTTGACTTTTTGATCAATTATGGTTCCCTAACCCTAAAATGATGTTGATATGTGATTGGAATCATCATTCATCAAGAAAAATCAAGAAAAGTGGGATAACTTGTAAAAGGGGCAACCATAAAAAACTTAGAAATTTTCTAAGTTATGGAACAAAGTGGCTAGGGTGCCAACTTCCAAGGATCATAACTTGAGATCCAAGTAACCATTTTGGCTGATCCAAAGATGGATTTGTAGCTCTCATGGCATACTTTAAAAGTGTCAACTACACCTCATTCCAATTCCTCATGGATTTTAAGTTATGGAATGATCAAAATGGCTGAAAACATGAAATGTCACTTTTTCCAACACTTAGTGAAATTTTCACTAAGTCAGAATGTGTCTTGCTTTTTTTTCCAAAAGTAGGGGGATTTTTCACTTGGATCCAAAAAGTATCAAGACAAACTATGATCACACATGTGTTTTATCATATAAGAGCTTTCCAAAATGGCCAAGAACTCCATCAAATTCTATTTGAGCTAAGAGTTATGATAGTGGCAAAATGCCTTGATGCAACTGTCATAACTAGGCAGATTTGTGCATTTTGCTCGATTTGAGCAATTTGTGCAAATGACAAATAAGTTTATCCATCTGAACACCTCAGGGAGGGACCAAGGAGAGACAAACACTGATCCATAAGCCTCCCAAGTCTTTGGAACTAAAAATAGCATGCCAAACCTAGAAATGCCTAAAGAGGGGACAAGACTCCAATTTTGTTTTGGGGCATTCAATGGATGCACCAAGGTGGCATGAACTGAGCCATTTCCAACTAAATGAGTCAAGGATGATCTCTGAACTAGGGAACCAACAGCCTGTGCTCTAACCTCTAGTCAATGGCTAGAGGAGACTTGAGATTCCAAAATGCAACCATTGGCCAAACCTCTGCAGCAATTGCCATTCACTATTGCTTGCAAAACAAACTTGCTCTATTATAAATAGAGCTCATTTGTGCTCAGTTTGAGTACACCAAAGCCATCAAACAGATGCTTTCCTCAAAATCTCCTTCTCACATCCAAATTTTCTTTCTAAAACAAGTCACTATCGGGTTTTGAGTTTGAGAGTTATTCCAACCAAACCAATCACACACACACACACCTCATAAACATCATATAGAAGTGATCCAAACACTTGAACAACATCTGGAACACTGATTTCTCAAAATCACCATCCAACTGCTCAAGCTTTTAGCAGACTTGTAGTTGGGGTACCATCTTCAGTTCCAGCTGGTTCCAAACCATTCCAAGCATGCAGGCACATCACTTGGAACCTAGGGAAGCTATCCACATCATTGGAACCTAGCTATAACACCTCCAAAACACGATCACCAGCTGCAAGAGGTAAGCGTCAACTTGGGCATCTCATGATTCATGCATATTTCCTCGCACGATAATTTTTCCATATGTTCATAATCATGCATAGAATGATTCCCCTCTATTAATTGCCTTGTATGAATCGTGTGTGGAATTTCTGAGCCTTCATGCAGAATCTAGGGTTCTTGAGTTTTCTCTTTGATTTCTTATTCCATGCTTAAGATAAATGAAATTAAAGACCATAGACATGATTGTGAGGTGAAAACGAGTAGATTGATATGTGGATTGCATGATTTCATCAAGTATTCAGTGAGATTGGTGAGAAAATGCAAATCTGCAGAAACAGAGGGATGGCGCGTGTTCTTGGCATGTTCTTGGCGCCATTTTTGAATATTTGAATATTTGAATTTTGTGATTTTATTTAATTGATTCAAAAATTAAGTTCTCTCTGAATTTTAATGATTTTGAGTTGATTCTTTTTTTAATAATTCACAAAAATGTTATAATATTTTATTTTGCCAAAAATTCCCAAAAATATTATTTATTTCCTATATTTGATATTTTTGCAAAGAATTAATGTTTTATTTGTTTTTAACATTTGAAATATTTGTTCGTTCTTGATTTCCCAAACTTAACTAATTTTCAATCATTTTATGGGTATAAACATGATTTTTCAAACATTAATCCAAGATCACAACTTTTTTTTCATACATGTTTGATAATTTTGATCATTTTAATTAGTTTTTTATTTAATTAAAATACATTTTGAAATTAATTTATGGTTTTGATCTTAATCACCCTAAACATATCATTTTCAAACACTTTGGGCCTCTAATAGAGTGTAAGTCCCAATCCTTTTGTAAATAAACCAATTGTGGGCCTCACTTATTGTATAAGTCCCTCTGAACAATTTCAAGTGAACGGCGCGATCGTCGCCTTCTCAACAAATACAATTGGGCCTACCTTTGTGTTGTAAGTCATATTTTTCTTTTCAAAATAATCTTTGGGTCTCTAATAGAGTGTAAGACCCAACCCCTTTTTGAAACCAAAATGATTTGGGCCTCAGATGTTGTATAAGACCCACTGTGTTTTCAAAAACCTCGGCGCGATCGGCGTTTTCAAACAAAAATCTTTAGGCTTCTCCTTGAGCTATAAGACCCATCTTTATTTATTTTCAAACTCATTGGGCCTCTAATAGAGTGTAAGACCCAATCCCCTTTTAACCAAAACCTTTTTGGGCCTCAGATATTGTATAAGTCCCTCTGTGTTAAAAGTAAAAACTCGACACGATCGCCAGTTCAAAAATCAAACCATCTGGGCCTACCCTCATGTTGTAAGCCATATTTCTTTTCTTTGGGCCTCTAATAGAGTGTAAGACCCATCCCCTTGTACATAAAAAATTTTGGGCCTCACTTATTGTATAAGTCCCTCTGTACAGTTTTCAAAACAACGGTGTAATCATCGTTAAAACTTGGGCCTCTCCTTGAGCTGTAAGCCCCAACAATATTTTCAAAGCACTTTCTCCTTTGATTTTAAATTCAAATATCTGTTGTTATAAAAACTTTCTTTGTTGAACAACTAACCAAACAGCTTGGAAGCTCTACAACAGGTAAGTGTTTATCCGCTTTCATTTACCGCTTTCATATGTATATAACTGCATTGTGGGGCTGCTTCACTGTAAGTCTTCTTTCACATCCTTTTATATACTTGTCACATATCCACTGTATAATACTAGTATAGTTATTTAGATTTTTCCCCGGCAACTACGTCTAGCACTAGGTAATGCCCTGTTGGTCACTCTTAAATACAAACAAAACTAGATCCCCATAGGATTTCCAGATACAGTCTTCCCTTCTCTTGGGGTTAAACAATATGGAACAAAGAGAAAGACAGTATTCTCGGTGAACCTTTTCTCAGACTGCCACCCTTAGAAATTGTTAAAGAAACTCTAACTTCCCAGAGATGATCTTTTCTCCGTGAATGGCATCTCTTGAGTTTCTTCTAAATTCTCGAACTTTCCTGGAATGATCTCTCCTCTGTGAATTGCATTTCTTGAACTTCTCTTGGTTAGGGGACCCAAAGGCTTCCTAAAAGCATCCCCGCATCCTCTTGGGCATTGTACAAGGACCCTTCTGCTTCTTAGAAGTTCCCATGCCTTCTCTTGGGCTTAATACAAGGACCCTGACGACCTCTTAAAGGTATAAGACAGAACTTAGTTATCTTTTGCTAGAGCAGTCTTTCCCGCATCAAAACTCCATCCACTTTAGGGTTGATACTCATCCCTTAATGCCCGTGCCTCCTCTTGGGCATTGTACAAAAGATAAAACTCTAGACTTGGACAATCTAAAACCCCTTGAGTCTCAAAGACATTCTCAAGTTCCTTTCAAACATAGGAAAAAACACGGATCACTCTAAAACTCGGTCTCTCTCATGAGAGTTCACCACCCTTGGGCCTGCCTATGGATCTAATCCTTAGCAGTAAGACAACCTCCTCTTGAGCTTTGTACAAATGACTCTCCCCAGCGGAGCTAACCTTTTCAGACTCTCTTGTTGAGTCAAACTCCTTTTAGCCTCCGTCTTGGGCTTGGTACAAGACATATAAAAACCCACTCTCTTGTTGAGTATAAAAGACTCTCTTGTTGAGGCAACCTTCTTTTATCCTTCGTCTTGGGCTTTGTACAAGACATATAAAACACTCTCTTGTTGAGTATAAAAGACTCTCTTGTTGAGTCAATCTCCTTTTAGCTTCCGTCTTGGGCTTCGTACAAGACACATATAAATCACTCTCTTGTTGAGTATAAAAGACTCTCTTGTTGAGCCAATCTCCTTTTTAGCTTCCGTCTTGGGCTTCGTACAAGACACATATAAATCACTCCCTTGTTGAGTATAAAAGACTCTCTTGTTGAGTCAAACAACCTTCAGACTCTCTTGTTGAGTCAGTCACCCGTTCAAGACTCTCTTATTGAGTCAACCTTTTTAGCCTCCGTCTTGGGCTTTATACAGGACACATAGCAGCACTCTCTTGTTGAGTCAAACTTAGTTCAGCCTCCATCTTGGGCTTTATACAAGATACATTCTTCCCAACGGAGTCAAACATCCCTTTTAGCCTCAATATTAGGTGTTGTACAAGGCAGAAAGAACATTTTCCCCGAAAAAGTCAAACTTTCAGCCTCCTCTTAGGCTTTGTATAAGGAAACCCCGGTTGAGTCAATCAACCTTTTAGCATCAAATTGGTGCCTTGCTCACCGCATACAAACATCAACAACTCCTCTTTAGAGATGACAAATTCTCTCTCAGCCGAACCTTTTAGCTTCACATCTTGGGCTTCGAGCAAGATACAAACCACCTTTAGCTTCATGTCTTGGGCTTTGAACAAGACACTAAAACACCTTTTTCCTCCCGTAGAATAGGAGGAACTACGATCGCTCTGATTTCCCTGTTTCGGGAATACGTAGGCATAAGACTGCACAATCTTAGCGAGCACACTAATCAAAAAACCCCAAAATCCCGTACCTTCATACAAAGCATCAGACCTAACCCCTAACCAGAAACCTCGCAAATAGTCCAGATCCTGTGTTTAAGCAAATAACCTTAAAAGACGAACCCCCTATTTTGATAGCATCTATAAGTCAACAGTTTTGACTGTTTAACCTAAGTTTGCGAGCAGGGTTAATTGGAGACATCTATTTCCCTTCCTTAATCAGTTCAACAGGATAAAAAATGAATCAAACCATAGTACCAAAGCGATAGTGATTCGAAACCACAAAAATTGCGCTACAAGGACCCATTCTCTATTTTTGCTTGAACACGATAGGGCTCCTCCCAGTTAGCGACGAGTTTGCCTTTTCAAGAATCTTTGTGATTCCTCCTTAGGATGAGACTGCCTACTTGGAACTCTCGTCGTATAACTTTGGCATTATTCCTAATTACGATTTTTTGTTTTAGTGAGGCCTCGCGGAGGGCTGCCCCTGACCGGACCTCTTTGACGAGATCGAGCTTCTCCCTTAGTGCCTCACTATTTATCTCCTCGTCCAGGGGGATTCAGTCCTCCTAGAGGGCACATGTATCTCAATGGGGATTACTGCCTCAGTCCCGTATGCTAGAAGGAAAAGGGTTTCCTCGGTCGAAGAGTGTGGCGTAGTATGGTAGGCCCAGAGCATGCTGTGTAGCTCCTCCACCCATTATTTCTTCGTTTCGTCTAGCATCCATTTGAGGCCTTGTAGGATTACCCTGTTTGCTGCCTCGGCTTTCCCGTTAGTCTGGGGATGCTCGATAGACGCAAAATGTTGCTTAGTGCCCAGTTGGGCGACGAACTCCTAAATTTTTTGTCTGTGAACTGTGTCCCGTTATTGGTGACGATTGCTTAGGGGATGCCGAAGCGGGCAAGGATGTTCCGCTTGTAGAAACGGAGTATGTTGTGGGCCGTTTTTTGCCAGAGCCTTTGCTTCTACCCACTTTGTAAAGTAGTCAATGCCTACTATCAGGGACTTATTCTGATTTGACCCTACGACGAATGGTCCTAGGATATCTAGGCCCCACCATGCAAAGGGCCACAGGAAGGACATTGCTTTGAGTTCATTGGACGGTGCCAAGTGCATGTCTCTGTGCCGTTGGCATTTGTCGCATCTCTTTACATGTTCCTTTGCATCATGCTGCATGGTTTTCCAGTAATATCCTGTTCGTAGAGCCTTCCTGGCGACGGATCTTCCCCCGAGGTGCTGGGCATTGATCCCCTTATGGATCTCGCGTAGGATGTGGGTGACCATCTCTTCCTCGATACATTTAAGGAAAGGGATAGATAACCCTCGCCTGTTGAGCTTATTTTGGAACAGGACATAGGAGCAGACTCTGCGTCTGACTACGATGGCTTCCTTAGGGTCAGACAGTAGTTCGTCCTTGGCAAGGTAGTTCTAGACTGGGGTCATCCAGCAGTTGTTGTCACTAATGATGTGCACGTCGAGGGTCATGGAAGCTTTCTCAATGCTGGGTCGAGGAAGTATTTCCTGGATGACAGATTTATTTCCTCCCTTCTTCTTCGTGCTTGCCAGCTTTGACAAAACATGTGCTCGGACATTGTGTTCGCGGGGAACATGTTTTACATCTACTGACGCGAACTTTGTCATCTTTTCCTAAACCAAGGTCAAGTATTCAGATAGCTTGTCATTCTTGGCCTGATATTCTCCTCGAACCTGAAGGGCCACGAGTTGAGAATCGATGCAGATGAAGACTTCCTCGGCTCCTAGGTCTTCGGCGAGGCGTAGACCTGCGAGGAAGGCTTCGTATTCGGTCTGATTATTGGAAGTGGGGAAAGATAAGGTAAGCGAGACCTCGACGAGGATTCCTTCCTCATTTTCCAAGATGATACATGCCCTGCTTCTTGCCGAGCTGGATGCTCCGTCGATGAAGATTGTCCACTTGCGAGCCCCACAATTGGGGGAATCGGGCAAGGTCATCTCCGCGTTGAAGTTGGCCTGAGCCTTGAGGGCTTTTCTGCTCTCATACTGGATGTTGAACTCGCACAATTCCAATGACCACTTGAGCATTTTTCTGTCCATATCTGGATGGCCCAACAGTTACTTCACAGGTTGGTCTGTGCGTGCCAAGATTGTGTGGGCTAGAAAGTAGTGCCTCAGCCTCCTCGCAGTGATGATAAGGGCTAGGGCCACTTTCTCTATCTGCTGTTATCCCAGTTCCGGTCCTTGCAGCGCTTTGATCATGAAGTATATGGGCTTCTTCCCCTCAGGCGTTACAATAATGAGGGCGGCGCTGACGGCCTCGGTCGCGACGGCAAGATAGAGATACAGGGTTTCCCCCTTATCTGGTCGGGAGAGGACCGATGGTTCTGATAGTGCTTGTTTCAGGTGGAGGAGGGCTTTGTCGCATTCCTCCGCCCATTCAAAAGCCGCCTCCTTCCGGAGGAGTTTAAAAAAAGGGAGTGCATGTTAAGCAGATTTTGCCACGAAACGGGACAGCAAAGCGAGCATCCCGTTTAGGGACTAGATGAACTTCTCCGAGTTCTGCATAGGGAACTCAGAGAAGGATCTGCCCTTGTCGAGGTTAGATTCAATTCCTCGTTTTGTTAGATAGAAGCCGAGGAACTTGCCCGCTCGTACCCCGAACGTGCACTTCTCCGGGTTGAAGCGCATCCTGTACTTCCTGGCATGTTCGAAGATTTTCTTCAAATGGATCGTGTGATCGGATTCCTTGTGGGATTTCACGATCATGTCGTCCATGTAGACTTCCAGCATATCCCCAATTTCTCCTTGGAAGACCTTGTTCATCATCCTTTGGTAGGCAGCGCCAGTGTTTTTCAAGCCGAAGGGCATTACGTTGTAGTAATAGTTGCCCGATTCAGCCATGAAAGTTGTGTACGTTTTATCGCTTTTTGCCATGGGTATTTGGTTATAGTCCGAATACACGTCCATGAAAGATAACAATTTAAAAACAGAAGAATTATCAAAAAATTTGTCTATGTTGGGGAGGGGATATACGTATTTAGGGAAGGCCCTATTAAGATCGGTATAGTCAACACACATGCACCATTTTCCAATTGATTTTTTAGCGAGCACAACATTGGATAGCTAATTGGTGTACTTGGCCTCTGAAATAAAATTTGCCTCTAGGAGGTCTTTTACAGCCTGTTCGGCAGCCTTCGTTTTCTCTAGAGACTACTTTTGCCTACGTTGAGCTACTGCCCTAGCGGCGGGGTCGATGGTGAGTTGGTGGCAGGCCACGTCAGGATCTGGCCCGAGCATTTTAGCGGCGCTCCACACGAACAGATCTGCATTCTCCTGGAGGCAGGCTTTTAGTTGTTTCCTCGCTAGGTCGGGGAGTCCGGTCTCGATCTTCACTCCTCGTTGAGGGTCATCACCGAGCATGACAAGTTCAAACTCGCCATCCAGAATTGGACGCATTGGATGGGAGGTCTCGCCGCTACTGGTTGAAGTTCAAGGGCTGCTCGAACATGGTTGGATCTCTTTCCCCTTCCTTTTCTAATCCCTCTGGTCGTCCTCAGAGAAGTGGTAGTCAAGGTCGATGGATTCGATGTGGGGCATCAGTTTTGTCTCTTCGGAGTTGCAGGGTAGAGCAGGCTTGTTGAGAGTCTTCAGCTTGGCGACGATCGTGTTCAGCCCTTTGGAGGCTGCCTCAAAACATCTCCTTACTGCTTCAATGTCTCCGTGCAGAGTGGCAACGAGACCCTTGGAAGTGTAATACTTCATCTTCAGGTGCACGGTCGAAGGCACGACTACCAATTCTGCCAGAGTTGGCCGCCCAAAGATGTATTAGTATAGGGATAGGAAGTCAATGACCAGGAACTGGACTTTGATGGACCTGGCCATTTCTGCAAACCTGAAAGTCACGATCAGTTCCACGTACCCCAAGGCTTTGTGACTGACCCGTTAAAGCCTTATAGGTTAGAGCCTACGTAGGGCGTCAGGTGTGTCTCATCTAGCTGGAGGGTGGAGAATAGATGGGAATACATGATGTCGATCAAGCTACCTTGATCGACCAGGATTCTTCGAACGTCCAAGTCGGCCATTTGTGTTCTCACGAGCAGCAGAATGCTTGAGTTGGGAGCCCCATCGAGGAGTTCCTCACGATAGAAGGTGATGAGGACCGACTCTCCATGAACTTTATCAAGCATGGAACTCTGGTTTGAGCTCTTGTTGATTAGGTGCTCGAACTTCCTCTTGACGGAGCCCACAGTAACCTTGTTAAATCCCCCTCCGGAGATAACCATGGCGGAGGGGAATTAAGGGGGGATGTTGAGCCCCTCGGGGATGTAGAAGTCTTCAGGCCGTGATATGCTCATGTCGACCTGAAGGCTGGTCTCTTTCAAGGAAGGCACCTCTTCCTCGACCTTCTTGGACTCTTGGGTGTCCTACCGTGGAGCATCCTTTTTCTTGGGGAATTGTTTCAGGTGCCCGTCCCTGATCAGTATCTCAATGGCATCCTTCAGATGGATGCAGTCGTCAGTCAGATGGTCGTGGCTCTTGTGGAACCGACAATACTTCGACTTGTTTGTATTTGGATGGGCTGGTATTTGTTTAGGGAATCGGACCCCTGCTTTCCAGAACTCCGAGTTGGCACACTCGGAGAGGACCTTCTCTCTAGAGATAGTCAAAGGAGTATATTCTTGAAAGCGGCCGGAGGGCCCTTTGTTGTCCCAGGACTCCCGGGGGCGGTCTTCGCGTCTTCTATCTCCCCGACGAGATGTCGAGGGGTCGTCGTGGTTGGAGAATCTGGCACTCTCTTGGTGCCTTGAGTCCCGGGCGGAGCTAGCAGCTTATTTCTCCTTGTACTAGATATAGGCTTGCGTCTTGAGGAGGAGGGCATCAAACGTTGTTGGGGTTTCAATGCCAACTACATTGGGAAATTCAGTGCTGGGGCAGAGTCCTCGCTCAAGCAAGAACTACTTTATATCGTCGATCGTGGAGACCTGGATGGCTTCTTTGTTGAACCTTTAAATATAGGTTCGAAGAGGGTCATCTTTCCCTTGAATGATGGCCTCAAAGGAGGCTTCGGTCTTTGGGTGACAGAGGGAGGCCGTGAAGTTCCTGGAGAACATTCTACCCAACTGCCTCCAAGACGTGATGGATTCGTCGGGCAGCTTCTTGTACCAATTCATCGCTCCCTTCCTCAGCGTGTTTGGGAATAATCTACATTTGATGGCGCCCCTGACGCCACGGTAGTCGAGCAATGCATCGATATTCTCGATGTGCTCTTCAGGATCTGTAGTGTCGTCATACGTGCTTAAAGATGGTGGTTTCTCTAGCCCCTTTGGAAGGTGCACGACCATGATTTCCTAGGACAACGGGAGGCAAGGCTCGTCATCACTGCTGCTGCTGAACCATGACGAAGAGCGGGTGCTTCGTCCAAGGGTAGGATGGTGATCTCGACGGGGAGATAGGGTTCGTTCCCGACCCTTGGATCTGGGCGGAGGTGAACGCTGGGGCTCTGCTCGTTGGTTCCTTCTGGTCCTCTTGGTCCCTGGGGAGTATCGGCCCTGGGGGGAGATGCGGTCGCGCTTTATGATTGCCTGAGACTACTTGGTTAATCTCCGAAATGGATCCGATCAAGTACGTCTTTGAAAAACCTGCTCTCACGGGAAGGATCGCCCGTTGGCAGATGTTGTTATCAGAATACAACATAGAGTACCATGCTCAAAAAGCCATCAAAGGATGTATTTTAGCCGATCATTTGGCTCATCAACCGATTGACGATCAGGAATCAGTCAGATTTGACTTCCCAGACGAAGATGTCATGTACTTGAAAATGAAAAATTGCGATAAACCGCTACCCAGTGAAGGGCCAAAACCAGGATCACAATGGGGACTAATTTTTGACAGAGCTGTCAACAATTATGGAAACGAAATTGAGGAAATCATTGTAACGCCTAAGGGTACCCACATTCCTTTCACTACCCGACTGCCATTCAAGTGTATAAACAACGAGGCCGAATACGAAGCTTGTATCATGGGTCTCGAAGAAGCTATTGACTTAAGGATTAAGAACTTGGATATGTATGGAGACTCATCCCTGGTTATCAATCAGATCAAAGGAGATTGGAACCCATACCAATCAGAGTTGATTCCTTACAAAGATTACGTGAGAAGGTTGTTACCATTCTTCAACAGAATTGAGTTTCATCATATCCCTCGTGAAGAAAATCACATGGCTTATGCACTAGCCATTCTCTTCTCCATGATTAGTGTAGGTAAATGGAATGACGTACCTAAGATTGACATAATGCGCCTAGAAAGGCCCTCTTACATCTTCGCGATCGAAGTAATCATAGACGACAAACCTTGGTATCACGATATCAAATGCTTCCTTCAAAAACAAGAGCACCCGCCTGGGGTATCCAGGAAAGATAGGAAGACCCTCAGAAGACTGGCTGGCAACTTCTTCCTGAGCTGCGATACACTCTATAAGATAAACTTCGACATGGTTTTGCTCAAATGTATAGACAGGCAAGAAGCAAACATGTTGATGAAAGAAATTCACGAAGGATCCTTTGGCACTCATGCCAACGAACACACAATGGCACGAAAAATTCTGAGAGCAGGGTATTATTGGCTGAAAATGGAATCCGATTGCTACAACTACATGAGGAGATGTCACAAGTGTCAGATATACGCAGACAAAATCTATGTACCGCCAATGCATCTCAAAGTTCTTTCTTCTCCATGGCCTTTTTCTATATGGGGAATCAACATGATTGGCATGATCGAACCCAGGGCTTCGAACGGACATCGGTTCATCCTGGTAGCCATTGACTACTTCACTAAATGGGTCGAAGCAGTGCCATACGCCAATGTAACCCGACAAATAGTGGTCCGCTTTATCAAAAACAATCTCATATGCCGTTATGGCGTTCCAAGCCAGATCATTACGGATAATGGATCTAACTTGAACAATAAGATGATGAGAGAGTTGTGTGCTGAGTTCAAGATTGAACACCATAACTCATCTCCCTACCGGCCTAAAATAAATGGACCGGTAGAAGCGGCTAACAAGAACATCAAAAAGATCGTTCAAAAGATGGTTGTAACCTACAAAGACTGGCACGAGATGCTACCCTTTTCTCTTCACAATTATCGCACATCTGTCCGCACTTCAACAGGGGTAACCCCTTTCTCTCTAGTATATGGCATGGAAGCAGTGCTCCACATAGAAGTAGAGATCCCATCAATCTGGGTATTGATGGAAGCTAAGCTAAGAGAAGCTGAATGGTGTCAAAGTCGACATGATGAACTGATCTTGATCGAAGAAAAGAAAATAACGGCTCTATGCCATGGTCAGTTATATCACCAAAGAATGAAGAAAGCGTTTGACAAAAAAGTCTGACCCCGTGTCTTCAAAAAAGGAGACCTCGTACTCAAGAAGATACAATCATTTCACACTGATTCCCGCGGCAAATGGACTCCGAATTATGATGGCCCTTATGTGGTCAAGAAAGCATTTTCAGGCGGCGCCTTGAGACTCGCAACCATGGATGGAGAGGAGTTTAACTACCTCACAAATGTTGAGATAGTCAAGAAATATCTCGGTGGATTGAAAACCCGAAAGGGCGGTCCAGGCAAAAGTTAGAGACATAAGCAAAAATCATCCCGATGGATTGAAAACCTCAAAGGACAATCCTGGCAAAAGTTAGGGATTCATGGCAAGTAACTACATCCGACGAGGTTAAATCCCCATCGATAACACCATTCGTCGAAAAACTCAAGTCAAGGTCATCTTCAACAGAAGCTCAGGATGTCCAGAATTCAAAGTTGGTGGAAGGATAACGGTCGTTATGTTTCAATGCAGCTCCTTTTCCCTTAAAATTACCATTTTCTAAACTTTGTAAATACACTATGGGATCACGCGCTTGGCTGATTTCCATCCTATCATTAAAATTTGAGCCCTAGTGCTTTTGTTTACAATTCTCATTTATTTTTACTTTACAGAATGACATTTTTAACATGATCAACGATTCTTGTAACAAAAAATGAATTTACTTTTTTTTCTTCTGCTTTAAAAATAGAGATGGAAATTCTTTTTTACTGCTGAACGTCAAGAGAAACATCGATGTCTTCTCCGGAAGTGATCAAACCTCAAAAAGCAGAATCGAATTACTCCTTCTAAACCATTACGCCTGAACGAAGGATCAACTATTTCAGATGTGAATGTCTCATCTGATATCCCCGGCAGAGTAATTTCCTCTTAAGACCGATTATTGGTTCTTTCACCCCTAGAAGGGTATACCTCTCTTAAGCAAGACATGATTGCTATCTTGAACCAATGATACTTTTTACTCCCCCGTAGTGGTCGAGTATCCAGTCATGTTTATTCACTAGTCTGTATGTCGCGTCTGTTTTGTCAGCATAAACATACATACATCATGCATATTTAATTCATATTCATATTCATATTGCATTACTATCACTCTGGTCAGTTTCGTCCCCAAGTGATAAAGTCCTCTCGCCAGTAAGGTTGTCAGTTTTTTCCTCGTCAAGAAATGTATCGTCTGAGCAATTTCTCCCCAGTTTATTTTTGGATTAGAGCTTGTCCTCGGCCACTTTGATAACTTAAACCTCTGAAAGGCAAGAAGACATTCGACAGATGTCACTCTTCACCATGGAAGATGATATTTTCGCTTTGCCAGATTAAAGTAAATCCACAGAGAAGGCCTCTTCGCTAAAAGACTCTCGGCAATACGGCAGTTTCTCTCTGAAAGGTTTGCTGTCAACGAGGTCATCAGCACCTCAAATTTGGATCACACCACATGGCATTTCTCCGAAAGGAATCTCGAAGAAAAGTATGATGTAGTATTCCCAAGCAAAAAGCAATCTCTCAAGAGACTCGTTTTCCCCAGTAGGGTCTACAAATGGCGTCTCCAATAGAGAAGTTTGCATGCCTCTACAGCTCAGATAAATGGGTGTCCCCAGCAAGTCTAACATCAAATATTTTCCTTCAAATGGCGTCTCCCTAGTAAAACTCGGCGAGAAGTTTGATAAAGACCACTACAAATAGCATCCCTTATCGAGAAAGAAACCCAACAAGAAGAAACTGAGACCAGTTCCGTGGCTAAAGACCAGGATCGAGGGGAGGTTTATTTCAAAAGAAATTAAGACCAGTTCCGTGGCTGAAGACCAGGATCGAGGGGAGGTTTATTTCAAAAGAAACTAAGACCAATTACGTAGCTGAAGACCAGGATCAATGGGAGGTTTATTTCAAAAGAAACTAAGACTAGTTTCGTGGCTGAAGACCAGGATCGAGGGGAGGTTTATTTCAAAAGAAACTAAAACCAGTTTCGTGGCTGAAGACCAGGATCGAGGGGAAGTTTATTTCAGAAACTGAGACCAGTTCCGTGGTTGAAGACCTGGATCGAGGGGAAGTTTTACCCTTTTCTAAGTATCATTGCTTAGCAAAAGAAGATGAATGGGTAAACTAACATTCATAACCACCATCAAAATTTCGGGTATTCCGATATTTAATCCTCTTGCACCCTGAATGTCCGAATATCTTCGCCATTCACACCTTCGGGTCCAAGAAGATTAAATAGAGGCATCTGTCATTCCCCAACTTTTGACCACCACGATTTCCCATCATTGTGAGGATCATTGCCACAATATGAAGGCACCATCATGCCTCATCAATCTCCTCAAGGATTGTTGAGCTTTCACTACAACCAAGAATTAGGGTTTTGAGCCCTCTCAGAGCATTTAGACAAAGGATCGATCAAGAAATGTCATGATCTTCAACTTGTATAACCTCTCAAACACCCATAAAGGATCAAAAGGACCCCCACATCAAAAATCAAGCACAAAGTTGCAACATTCCCAGTGGATCAAGCCTCAAGATCGCTAGTGCCACCAAATTAGGGTTTTGGTCGACCAAGGCCTCCAGATGAAAATTTTTATCTGGGCATGAGCCAATGCTTCAAAGCATAATCCAAAATACTCCAAGGGACCTCATGGACCCAATCATCAAGTCAATTTAGCCTCAGGGGATGCATTCGTAAAAAATCAGGAATTAGAGTTTCTTGACCTAATTCACCCCTAAGTTGACTTTTGGAGCAAAGCATGAGCCAAGACCTCAATAAATTATTTGAGGGCCTCAAATACACTACATTGATCCATTTGAAACAATGGATTGATCCAAGAAGCTTGATTCATAAGTTTCAAATTCATCTGGACCACAATTAGGGTTTTGAAGAAAAAGTCAACTGTATCTTTGACTTTTAACCAAGACATGCTCCCAAACCTTGGGAAATGATTCAATACACCCTAAAACACATATGGAATCCATCCATTAGGTTTTAATTAGGTCAAGAACATGATTGCACAAAGGATCACATAGTTTGGATTTCATCTGACAAAAAGTCAACTGTGTCCCAAATCAAGTTTGACTTTTTGGAATTTTTCACAAATATGGTTCGCCTAAGTCCAAAACAATGTTAATGTATGGTTTTGATCATCATTCATCAAGAAAAATCAAGAAAATTGAGGTAACTTGCAAAAGGGGCAACCTTAGAAAACTTAAAATTTTCTTTCTAAGTTATGGAACAAAGTGGCTTTGGTACCAACTTTGCAAGGTCATAACTCTTAAACCCTAAGGCCTTTTTCTTCCATCCAAAGCTCAAATGAAATTTCACATGACATACTTCAAAAGTGTCAACTACAAAAGATTCCAAATCCTTAGGGTTTTAAGTTATAGATTGATCAAAATCACAAAAAGTGGAAATGACCACTTTTTCCAACACTTAGTAAAATTTTCAACAAGTCAGAATCTGTTTCATTTTTTCCAAACTTTGAGGTCATTTTTCATCATGATCCAAGTTGAACCAGGTCCATTTGTGAACATCAAAGTTAAAGTATGTCATCAGAGCTTTCCAACAAGTACCAGATCATCTCCAAATTCAATTTGAGTAGGGAGTTACAACCCTTGGAACATGGCATCAAAGACTGATTTCTTCCCAAGGCAGATTATAGGTCATTTGTTCGAGTTGGCTAAATCAGATAATTACAAGTCTTATGATCCATTTGGACACCTCAGGGGATAACATCAAAGGAAAAATATCTGATCCACAAGCCTCCCAAGTCCAAGGATCTAAATGTAGCTATGTGTCCCCTAAAAAGGCTAAAAATCCCAAAGACTCCAATTTTGTTCCAATGCATTTTATGGATTCAAAAGGTGGCAAGCATCAAGACATTGCTAACTGAATTGAGTCAAGCCTTATCTCTAAACCAAAGCTACAATAGCCTGTTGTACTGAGCCAAGTTAATGGCTAGAGAAGACCGATGATTCCTTGTGATCAACATTAGCCAAAGAGTTGTACCAGTTGCCATTCACTATTCCTTGCAAAACAAACTTTCTCCACTATAAATAGAGCTCATTTGTGATCAGTTTAAGTACACCAAACCACACAAACTGATGCTTTCCTCAAAATCGCTCTCAAAAAAACCAGATTTTCCTTCTATTTCAAGTCACTATCGAATTTTGAAATAGGAAGCAATCCAAACCAAACCAATCATGCCAACACCTCATATACATCATATATGAGTGATCCATGACCCTAAAACATATCTGGAACATCAGAATCACAAAATCACCATCCATTTGTCCAAGCTTTTGGTCTGTTTGCAGTTGAGGTGCCACAACATGTTCTGGGATGATTCAATCTATTCCAAGCCTTCAAACACATTACTTGAGGTCCATTGAAGCTATTCAGATCATTACACAACATCTGTAACACCTCTAACATAGAATTCGATCACCAGCTGCAAGAGGTAAGCCTGAAGCCTTCAAACTCCATACTACATGCATCATAAATGTGTTTTTGTGTTACCATCTTGTTTCTACATGTATATAGAGTGATAACCCTAAATCAATTGCTATGTATGAATCGTGTATGGGATTTCATAGTGTTCATACTGAAACTAGGGTTCTTGAGTTCATCCTCTGATTTCTCACTCCACACTTAATATAAATGCAATTAATCTATATGGTTGTGATCCTTGTTCAAAAACGAGAAAGATTGGTGTTTGAATCGTGCAAAACCATTGAGTAATCAGAGAGAAAAGTGAGAAAACGCAAATCTGGGCAAAACAGGGCCGCGCGTGTTCTTCCCTTGTTCTTGGCGCCCTTTTTCAAATTTTCAAATATTTGAACTTTTGATCTTTTATTTAATTGATTTCAAAAATTAACTTCTCTCTCATTTTTTTATCATTTTTGATTGGTTCTTTTTTTAAAAAGTCACAAAAATGTTAAATTATTTTATTTTACAAAAAAATCCAATTTATATTTGTTCTGGACTGGACCAATGGCTAGAATTGGCCCAATTCGCCTCTGCTCCAGAGCGGCCCAAATTGCCTAAGTCCAATCCACAGAGGAGCAAAAATGACCTTTCTGCCTCTCCAACCGGGCAAGGAATGCAACGTTTCTCCCCGACGTTGATGCCTGTTACACACGGTTTTTTCGCTGCCTGAACAGCAAAGGACAGGTGCCCGGAACTGCGTTTATGCCCGACATAACGGCTAGTTTCGGGCACCCTGCCCGGCATAACGGCTAGTTTGGGCAGTTGCCTATTCTTTGGGGAAAACAGTTATTTCGCCCCGAAAATAGGACCGTTGGCCACGCGCTGGGGGCTCTATATAAACCCTCTCGCTTGAGAGGGTCAGGTATCCAATATTCACCCTACGAACTAATACTTTGTACCCCTTTTCTCTGACCCTTTCTTACTTGAGCGTCGGAGTACCTTGCAGGTACACCCCCTCCTCCTCTCCATATGACCAACATCCCTGATGCACTTGGCGGCCTGATTCTACAGGATCTGATCCAGCCTTTACGATCAGTGGTGCCGTTTGTGGGAAAATTTGTTCTCCCCATCTTTCTTTAACCGAAGATCAAAACAATTCTCAAACATCATCACGATTATGGCCTCCCAAGATCGCTCCAAGGATGCTCTCCAATCAACCATCCTCTCCGTCAACAAATCTGACGTTGACGGCCAATCATCTCTCCTCCGAGATGCCCATTTCCTTAGGGATGGAGCCACTGCTTCTCCTTCCCCCACCCCTGCTGATCGCAACAACGATCAACCGTCTCTCGCCCTCCAGTCCGTTCCTGTTCCGCCCAACGCCGACCCGGCCGTGGCAGCCCTCCTGGAGGCACTCAACAAAACTAACACCCTGATCCTGTAGCAAAACGAGAGGATCGGGGCACTGGAAGAGTCTCGTCGTCCAAGATCCCCTCATACACGGAGGAACCGGCGACGATCAAGAAGCCCGCAGCCACGGAGAGAAATCGACCGAAGACTGCGCCAAGAGCACGATCCTCGCGTAGCCCAAAAGCGCGACCAGATCTCCCCGCGTGACCAGCACGCTCATGACCATAAAAGGACTCGAAGGAACGAGGAATCTCCGATCAAGTCCACAGGACGGGCACGCTCACCTTCTCCTCGAAGGAACCGCTCACCTTCTCCTCGAAGGAACCGCTCACCTTCTCCTCGAAGAAACCGCTCACCTTCTCCATGAAGGAACCGCTGACGCGAGCATCCCGTCCGGTCACCATCATACACCAGTTCTAGTGATGACGACGAGCCTCGCGGCCCGTTGTCCCAGGAGATCTTGGCCACCCGTCTCCCAAAAGGCGTGGAGAAACCCCCGTCACTTGGCACATACGACGGGACCACCGACCCCGACAAGCACATTGAGGACATCGATGCACTACTAGACTACCGCGGCGTACGGGGCACCATCAAATGCAAACTGTTCCCGACCACGCTTCGGAAGGAAGCAATGACATGGTATAAACAACTGCCCGAGGAATCCATCACCTCGTGGAAACAACTGGGCAGGGTGTTCTCACGACACTTCACAGCATCTCGCCGCCATCCCAAAACGGAGGCCTCCCTCGGAGCCATAGTCCAGGGAAAAGTTGAACCTCTCCGCGCATATATCGAGAGGTTCAACAAGGAAGTTGTGCAGGTCCCGACGACAGATAAGATGAAGTTCCTACTCGAACAAGGGGTCCGCCCGGACTTCGAGTTCGCTAAAGCCATTGGCCTCGCACCACCGAGGAACTTAGACGTCGTCCTCCTCAAAGCCTAATCTCATATTCAGTATGAAGAGAAGATTGTGGCCTGCAATGTTCGAGCATCTCGCCGCTAGGAGAACTCTCGGGCCTCTAAAGGAGAAGAAGCCTCGACATCTCGTCGGGGTGAACGAAGGCACGAGGGCCGTCCCCGCGACTCCTGTGACAGCAAAGGGCCCTCCGGACGTTTCCATGATTACACTCCCCTGACCGTTTCCAGGGAGAAGATTTTGACCGAATGTGCCAATTCGGAGTTCAAACAAGCAGGGGTCTACTTCCCTAAACAGCTACCGAACAAACCAAACATGGACAAGTCAAAATACTGCCGCTTCCACAAAAGTCACGGCCATATTACGGAGGACTGCACCATCTGAAGGATGCCATTGAAATACTGATCAGGGACGGCCACCTGAAGCTGTTCGCGAAGAAGAAGAACACTCCTCAGCAGGACGCCCAGGAGTCTAAGAAGGTCGAGGAGGAGGTACCCTCCTCGGAAGACCCCAACATACAGGTCGCTATGTCGATATCGCGACCCGAGGACTTCAACGTCCCTGACGGGCTCAGTGCCCCTGCATATTTCGAGGCCCACAGCCCGTGGGAGACCTTTCCCTCCGCCATGGTCATCTCTGGAGGGGGTTTCAACAAAGTTACTGTGGGATCCGTGAAACGGAAGTTCAAACACCTGATCAACACCAGCTCGAACAAAGTGACCAAGCTTGATCAGGCCCCGAAGGGTTCTGTCCCCATCTCCTTCTACAGGGAGGAACTCCTCGGAGGCTCCTCGAACTCAAGTATTTCGTTGCTTTGTCAAAGCCCAAATGGAAAACTTCGACGTTCGCCGAATCCTAGTCGACCAGGGCAGCTCGGTCGACATCATGTACTCCAAGCTGTTCTCAACGCTTTAGCTGGACGAATCGCACCTTACCCCCTACTTAGGGTCCGATTTACAGGGATTCAACGGGTTTGTGACCAAGCCGTGGGGTTACGTCGAGCTGATCGTGACCTTCAGAGCAACTGAAACGGCCAGATCCATCAAGGTGCAATTTCTGGTAATCGACTGCCCGTCACTTTACCAATGCATTTTCGGAAGGCCAACTCTAGCCGAGTTGGTAGCAGTGCCATCGGTCGTCCACCTGAAGATGAAGTATTACACTTCGAAAGGAATGGCCGCCACCCTCTGTTAGATGTCAATCATGATATATTTTTGTATGAATTATTTGGCATTTTTCATGACTTTTCCATGTGGAATATGTTGATTTTAGTGTGGAATGATGTTGTTGTGCATTATTTGAAATATACGTGTGGTGCTTGTAATGTGTGTGCTAATGTGCAGAAATAGGAATGAAAAGATCAAAGTTTGAAGACATAAAGAAATAGTGCAAGCTGCCAAAGAATTGAAATCAACAACAGCATTCGCTAGGCGAGTGTTGGCGAAGATGCCAGCGAAGGTTCGCCTAGCGAACATTGGCGAGAGTGCCAGCGAGGGGGTGGCAGAAAGTATGCAAAAACCTTCAGTAGGAAAACTGGGTAAATTCGTTGGGCGAGGGAGCCAGCGAATTCTCGTTGATGTGTTCGCGTGGCGAAGGTGCCAGCGAGGGGGTGGCAGTAACTTTCACTTTTGAAAACACCCAAACTTCGCTGGGCGAGTGGGGTTGGCGAAGGTTCGCTTCGCGAGTGTTTTGGTTCGCCTAGCGAACCCGCGATACTTCTTGGGGGCGGTTTAAGTCTGAGGCACTTAAAAGTGCCATGTTTTTAGTCATTCGCTAGGCGAATGAATCCTTCGCCTAGCGAAGGGTGCTGTGAGTAAAGTGTATAAATAGATTTTTTACTTTTTGTAATGGGATCTTTTTCTCATTTTCCATTAGAATTAAGGGTTTACAGTATTTTGATCATCAAAGAGTGTATTTTCGATTGGAGAAGCTGAAGTCGCATCCATTCTCGATTAATCGTCATGGATGCTCATTCATCTCCTCTCTTTACTTGTCATCCAAGCTACCATGAGAAGTGGTAGCTAAACACTCAATGTTGAGGTTAGATGTAGTTGATTCTGTTTTTATGTATTGCTTTTGATCTATTGTATATGAACAAAGTCTTTGATCAATATAGATGAAGTTGTTTTCTCTTAATGCTTTATGTTTGATTTGTTTTACTCTAGACATAGATTCCACAAATCTTGACCTAACAATTTCATCTCTTAAAAACCAAACTCTAGACATAGATTTGGGATTTGCTATTTGCATTGTATTGATCTTAATGATCGTTGCTTAGATTGTTAGCGTGAGACATCATCGAACGGTCTAAACAACGGTACTCATAATTTCGCTTTAGACATAAACGTAGTCGGGAGGATACGCGGTTGTATTGGTCGGAAACCGAGTTCATATGCTTGATTAATCGTTTATACATGGAAAGGATTAGCGAAACCTAACCTTAACATGCTTTTATAAAACCTTTTACAAAAATCTTTGTCATAACTTAATCTTTGCTACAAGTGAATGATAACACCAATTGAAACTTTTGAAACCATTAACTTAGAATATCGCAACTATTGAACAGCAAGCATCAAATATCCGACAATCCCTGTGGATACGATAACAAAACCCCACACTATTACTAAACTAACACCCTCCACGGTGATATAGAAGTTGCCCGACGGTGTTTTGAAGCAGCTACAAAGGGCCTCAACACCATTGCGCCTAAGCCTAAAGCGTCGAGCAAGCCAGCACTGCCAAGCAGCTCCGAGGAGGCCAAGCCTCTGCCCCAGGTTGACTCTATCGACCTCGACAGTCGCTTCCCCGAGGACCAACAGGAGGACCGAGCAGCTTCAGTTAGCCCGTCCACATCATCCAGCAGCAACTCCCATCCGATGCTCCCAATCCCAGATGGCGATTTCGAGATAGTTCTATTCGGCGAAGACCCCCAACAGGGAGTGAAGATCGGAGCTGACCTGCCTGACATCGCGAGGAAGCAGCTCAAAGCATGCCTCATAGAGAATGCCGACCTCTTCGCATGGAGCGCCGCAGAAATGCCCGGTTTAGATCCGTCCACCGCCTGTCACCAGCTGACAATTGACCCGGCCGTTAAGGCCGTAGCACAACGTAGAAGGAAGCAGTCTCCGGAGAAAACAGAGGCTGCTGAAAAAGTTGTAAAGGACCTCCTCGAGGCCAAATTTATTTTGGAAGCCAAGTACACCACTTGGTTGTCCAACGTTGTATTGGTTAAAAAATCCAATGGAAAATGGTGCATGTGCATTGATTATACTGATCTCAATAAGGCATGACCGAAGGATGCCTACCCCCTCCCCAATATTGATAAACTTGTTGATAATTCCGCTGGTTTTGAACTTTTATCGTTCATGGATGCCTACTCGGGCTATAATCAAATCCCAATGGCAATGTCCGACAAAAAATATATGGCCTTCATGACCGAATCGGGCAACTATTACTACAATGTAATGCCCTTCAGCCTGAAGAACGCCGGAGCAACATACCAACGAATGATGAAGAAAGTGTTCCAAGGAGAAATAGGCGACATGCTCGAAGTCTACATGGACGACATGATCGTAAAATCCCACGAGGAAACCGATCACACCGCCCATCTAAGAAAAGTCTTCGAACAGGCAAGGAAATACAAAATGCATTTCAATCCGGAGAAGTGCACGTTCAAAGTCCGGGCAGGAAAATTCCTCGGCTTCTACTTAACAGAGCGAGGAATCGAGGCCAACCCCGACAAATTTTGGGCATTCTCCGAGTTTCCTACGCCCAAATCCAAAAAATTCATCCAGTCCCTCAATGGGATGCTCGCATCACTATCTCATTTCGTGGCCAAGTCCGCCCAACACGCCCTGCCATTCTTCAAACCCCTCCGCAAAGAGGCAGCATTCAAATGAACCGAGGAGTGTGACAAGGCCATTCTCCATCTGAAACGGGCACTCTCAGAGCCACTGGTCCTCTCTCGACCAGACAACAACGAAACGCTATACTTATATTTGGCCGTTGCGACCGAAGCAGTGAGTGCCGCTCTCATCTGTGAGACGCCTAATGGGCAGAAACCCATTTATTTCACAAGCAAAGCGTTGCAGGGACCAGAGTTAAAATACCAACAGATAGAGAAAGTGGCATTGGCCCTCATCAACGCAGTCAGAAGATTAAGACACTACTTCCTGGCTCACACAATCGTGATTCGAACAGACCAGCCCATAAAGCAGCTGCTCGGACGACCAGATATAGCCTGCCGAATGCTCAAATGGCCGCTGGAGCTGTCTGAATTTCACATCCAATACGAAGGCAGAAAAGCCCTCAAGGCCCAAGCTCTGGACGATTTCGTCGCGGAGATGACATTCGCAGACTCCCCCGCGAGCGAAGCACGTAAATGGACCATATTCGTCGACGGTGCCTCAAGCTCGGCGGGAAGTGGCGCAGGCATCATACTGGAGAGCGACGAAGGAGTTATTGTCGAGGTATCACTCACACTATCTTTCCCAACCTCCAACAACCAGGAGGAGTACGAAGCCTTTCTTGCTGGGCTACGCCTTGCCGAGGATCTGGGCGCGCAAGAGGTCGTAATTTGCACGGATTCACAACTCGTGGCCCTCCTGGTCCGGGGTGAATACCAAGCCAAAAATGACAACCTGACCGAATACTTGGCCTTGGTAAAGAAGGAAATGGGGAAATTCACAACAGTGGAAGTGAAACACGTTCCCCGCGAACATAACGTACGAGCATACGTGCTGTTTAAACTGGCCAGCACGAAGAAGAAAGGCGGAAACAAATCCGTCATACAGGAAGTGCTTCCTCGACCCAGCATCCAGAAGGCCTCCCCGACACTCGAAGTGCAGGTGATCGGCGACAACAACTGCTGAATGACCCCAGTCTACAACTATCTCGCCAAAGACGAACTCCCGTCCGACGCAAAGGAGGCCAGCACGATCAGGCGAAGAGCCTGCTCGTATGTCTTAGTCGAAGGTAAACTATACAGGCGGGGATTCTCCATTCCACTGCTCAAATGTGTCGAGGAGGAAATGGTCACACACATCCTATGCGAAATCCACGAGGGAATCAACGCCCAACATCTCGGAGGAAGGTCCCTTGCTCGCAAGGCTCTCCGCGTAGGATACTACTGGCCGACCATGCAAAACGACGCGAAAGAACACGTAAAGAAATGCAAAAAATGCCAACGGCATGGGGACATGCACCTAGCTCCGCCTAACGAGCTCAAGGCTATGTCCCCCCCGTGGCCATTCACCTGGTGGGGCCTAGACATCCTAGGACCCTTCGTGGTAAGATCAAGTCAGAACAAGTACCTCATAGTGGGCATAGATTATTTCACAAAGTGGATAGAAACAGAAGCTCTAGCCAAAATAACTGCCCTCAACATCCTGCGTTTCTACAAATGAAACATCCTTGCACGTTTTGGTATTCCCCAAGCGATAATAACGGACAACGGGACGTAGTTCACGGACAGGAAGTTTCAGGACTTCGTCGCCCAACTAGGCACGAAGCAACACTTTGCATCTGTCGAACACCCTTAAACAAATGGGCAGGCTGAGGCAGCTAAATGAGTCATCCTTCGAGGCCTCAAGCGAAGGCTAGACGAAACAAAGAAGGCATGGGTCGAGGAACTGCACAGCGTACTCTGGGCATATACCGCACAACTCCACACTCAACGACCGGGGAAACACCTTTTCGTCTAGCATACGGAACCGAGGCTGTAATTCTCGTCGAAGTTCACATACCCTCTAGGCGGACAGAGTCGCCCCTAGACGAGGAGATAAACGACGAGTCTTTAAGAGAAGAGCTCGACCTCGTCGAGGAAATCAGAGCCGGAGAAGCCCTCCGCGAAGCCTCACTAAAACAAAAAATTACCATCAGGCACAACGCCAAGGTGATACGGTGAGAGTTCGACGTGGGAAGCCTTGTTCTAAGAAGAAACCACAAAGACTCTCGCGAAGGCAAACTAGCAGCCAACTGGGAAGGACCCTATCGCGTCCGGGCAAAAACGGAAAATAGGGCCTATTACCTAGAACATCTCACTGGGGAAGAACTTGCTCAACCATGGAACACTGAAAATCTAAAACAATACTACAGCTAAATCCTCGGTTCAACTCGTCGCAACGACGAACGTCAGCTACCGACCACTATGCGTGTCTAGGTACAAGCGTCGCATATGATTAAAGCATAATCCCACTCAGTAACGAGCTCGGTAAGTGCTTGACAGCGGCCCTCGATCGAGCATCACCGTTTTCAAAGTACCACGATTGGCAGAACCCCAGCTCCCGATGGGACGTTTACGCCGCGAACTCAGGCCTCAAATGCGACCTGAGCTCCGCTCCCCTCCAGGGCATTCCCCGGCAGTTCGACCAGTTCCCCACACTACCGAACACTTCTATTACGAGCAATCTCCCCAAAAAATATTCAGACAAGTCAAATACCCCCTATCACGAGCGGACATACATTCACAGCGAGCATGCATACAACACTTAGCAAAAATAAAAGCAAGTAAAATCATGCAAACGAGAGAACTAAATATGTGATAATTTAACAAGTGGCCGCAAAAACCACAATTGTACGTTGTTACATAAAACGGGGACCATGCCCCCCAAAAATAAATTACAACGGCACGCAGGCCAGACAAATTACAACGACATCAAAAAATAACAAATTCCTCTTTCATCAGCGTGCTCGGTTGACTCTGGCTCGGGTACCTGCTCCTCTGCGGGCTGATCCTCGGGGGTAACGGCAAGGATACCTTCGGGCAAGACAATACGACCATCATCAACACGCGCAAGATAGTGAGTGCCCTCAGCAGAGATTTCAAGCCCAGGGTTCACCACGCGTAGCTGAGCCACAGCGTTTTTGAAAGACTCATTCGCCACGGCGATGCCATCATCTTCGGCCAGCAGGATGCGGGCAACCAGCTCGGACCTAGTCTTCTGATCTTTCAAATCGTCCGACTCATCGGCACCCGGGGCATTGGCCGCCCTCAGCTCCCTGATCAGCTCCTCGACAGCTTTCTTCTCCGCCGATAACTTAGAGTTCTCCTCTTTTAGCCTGGTCGCTTCCTCTTCCGCCTTCTTCCGAGCCTTGCCGGCACCCTTGACTTCTTCCTTGAGGGATGCCACAGAAGCACGGGCAGCGTTGAGTTCGGACTCAGTTGCAAAGTCCCCTTCAGCATAAATTTCTGTCATCTCCAACATCCAGACCAAGGCTGAAACGTCTTGGGCCACCAGCACCCTCTTGCTCGGGCTGTCTATGCCTTCCAAGCGAAGAGATTCCGCCCAGGGAACGACCAGAGAGTTGCCCTAAAAAAACCTCCTATCAAAGATGCAGGGAGGAAGCTCGAACTTCCCCTTCTCCACTACTCGAGTAAGGTCCACGGCATCAACGGTCCTTGGCCGCTTGGGTCGCCCGACCAACGTCGGGGGAGATCCCCGGGGAGCAGGAGTCGGAGAAGTGGAGGTCCCTGCAGCAGCTTGAACGGGAGGAGGAGCACGAATACCAGCGAACCGAGATTTTGGAGGAGCCGTTCCAGCTTTGTTCCTCGCCAGAGCATTCCTCACAACCCGATCATGAGCTTGAGGTATCTCACCTACACAAACAAAACACGAGCATGTTAGATACGAAGAAAAGAAATAACATGAACAAAATCTAAATAACTAAAGACTACCGAGCAGTTTCTCAGCATCCGCATGAGTCTTGCACTCCAGCAGTGCCTTAACATTGATAAACCGGCGTTCGACCCTCTGACTCCCATCTTCCTCGAAGATCGGTTCGCCCTTGCTCGTGAAACACTCAGCAAGGCTGAAGGAGTTAACCCACTTCTCCAGTGCCTCGTAAGCCATGACATCTTGCCTGCGCAGGTCGCTCGGTTGAAAAACGTAGTCGCTGGGCCTCTTAGCAAAATGGTCGGGTGCCCAGTGGATGGGGAACCTGTAGAGCCTCCGCCCAATATACTTCCCCTCCTCGTTATACAGCTCGTTTCCATCCTCGTCAACCTCAATCTCCCAGACGAACGAATTGTCCTGGGCAACCTCAGACACGGGCTCAATGACTAAGTACCGCTCCTTGAATGTCTGGATTGACTCTGAAAACGGTTTGAACAGCTTACGAGGCTGCTTCAGAGAAATCCAGCCATACTTCTTCCTCGCTAGCTGCCTTTGTAGATGGAAAACAACGAAGAACAGAGGGAGAGTGGCCCCCAAGGAAAGATGCTCGCACACCAACTCGAAAGCCCGGATGAAGGCCAGCGAGTTAGGGTTCAGTTGTGTAGGGGCCAACCTCAAATGCTCAAACACTGGCCGCTGGAAATTAGTAAAAGGCAGCCTCAGGCCCAGCTCTTTGAAGGCGTACTCATACATTGTGAAGCGGTCCCCGAAGTCCGTGCAGACCCACTCATCTAAAGAAGGAAAGTGCACCCTCCACTCTCCTGCCGGTCCTACCTCCGTGAAGACATCCACCAAGGACTTTGCAAACGTGGATATATGCTCGGAAGGTTCGGCCACCTCCCACTCTTCCGTGGAGAACCCTTCGACGTCTTCCTCCATGACGTCCAGCTCTTCCTCCTCCCCGACATTGCTCGAGGAACTCGATATCGCCGAGCTCGAAGCCGTCGAGCTGCTCCTCTCCTCCGAGTCGGTTCCCTCCTCGGACGTATCTAGAATAACTTCTCTGTCTGGGCCCGTCGCCATTACGATCACCTGAAAAGCAGAGAAGACAGTGAATTCGACAGTAAATCAAATCCACCCTTCCACTGCTAAGCCAAGTGAAAGGGCGCGCAAAGGGCTGAGGACAACGTCCCCGGCCTAAGCCCTAACATCAAAGGGAAAGCTAAAACCTCCCCGCAAGGAGACGCTCGAGACTGTCATCCCAGAGCGAGGAGCTTCCCCGCGCTCTCACCCAGCTTCCGTTGAAGCTCCACCGAAAATTGTAAAGCTTCACCGGAATCTGGAAACGATCCACTGGAAAACTCATCACTCTATCAAAAGATGGACAAACGCGGTGGTCACACATGCAACCTCGTCGTGAGCCACCCTCCTCACCAAACGCACTAACAAGTCCGGCGACATGTTGGAAGCGTGAAAATGGCATAACCACCGTCCACCACCAACAATCGCCGAAAAGTCACACATTTCGTCCTCTAAACTAGCCCTAACCGCATGCAAATCTACCACTAACAACGAAAAGGAGTAAAACAAGTCCCAGATCAGAAAACTTACTTGATTTGAGTAGAAGAAAGAGGTTGCTCGAAGCTTGACACAGTGGTCGGAAGCACTGAAGACGGTGATGGGCAAAAGCTTAGAAGTGGCGAAGAGGAATCAAAAATAAAAAGTACAAAATGGGATAATCTTCCCCCTTTTATACAAAGGGGCACATGTACACACGCGCCCATAAGCCATAATGACTACCTACTAGCCATCATTGCCTATTAACTACTACACGGAGCTCGAGGCACACGTGGCAACCCAACATTTCCAATTCTGTATGACACTTGATCTCCCCGAATACCGGGCAATAAGGTCACGACCAAGAATCTCGCGAACACCTGGGGTCACGAGCACTCTGAGACAACCCTCCTCGTCTTCAAACGACGACTCTATGCTAGCTCCCCGGAGCAACAAGCAGTCCTTAAGTCATCACTCCCACGCTCGGGAGCGACGACTTGGGGGGCTCCTGTTCTGGACTGGACCAATGGCTAGAATTGGCCCAATCTGCCTCTGCTCCAGAGCGGCCCAAATTGCCTAAGTCCAATCCACAAAGGGGCAAAAGTGACATTTCTGCCCCTCCAACCGGGCAAGAAATGCAATGTTCCTCCCCGGCGTTGATGCTCGTTACGCACAGCTTTCTCGCTGCCCGAACAGCAAAGGACAGGTGCCCAGAACTGCGTTTATGCCCGACATAATGGCTAGTTTCGGGCACCCTGCCCAGCATAACGGCTAGTTTGGGCAGTTACCTATTCTTTGGGGAAAACAGTTATTTCGACCCGAAAATAGGACCGTTGGCCACGCGCTGGGGGCTATATATAAACCCTCTCGCTTGAGAGGGTCAGGTATCTAATATTCACCCTACGAACTAATACTTTGTACTTGCCCCTTTTCTCTGACCCTTTCTTACTTGAGCGTCGGAGTACCTTGCAGGTACACCCCCTCCTCCTCTTCATACGACCAGCATCCCTGACGCACTTGGCGACCTGATTCTACAAGATCTGATCCAGCCTTCACGATCAATATTATTTATTTAATATAGTTATAATTTTTGTAGTTTATTTTATTTTATTTGTTTTTAAACATTTTAAAATGAAATTCCCACTTTGATCTTTTCATTGAAAATAAATTTTGATCTTGTATGTGATTAAACATGTTTTTTCAAATATTTATCCATGGTCACCACTTGTTTTTTACACATGTTTGATAATTTTGATCATTTTAATTGATTTTTTATTCAATTAAAATACATTTTTAAAAATCAAATTAGGGTTTTGATTATTTTCACCCTTACCAATCATTTTCAAAAACACTTTTGGGCCTCTAATAGAGTGTAAGACCCAACCCCCTTTTGTACAAAAAAATTTTGGGCCTCAGTCATTGTATAAGTCCCGATACGATTTTAAAATCTCGGCGCGATCGCCGTTTTCAAACAATCTTCATCTGGGCCTTCCCTTGTGTTGTAAGTCCCATTTTTCTTCTTTTTCAAACACTTTTGGGCCTCTTGGTAGAGTGTAACACCTATCCCTTGGTAAATAAATATCCATTTTTTTGGGCCTCAGTCGTTGTATAAGTCCCGACACGATACAAAGAATCTCGGCACGATCGCCATTTTCAAAACAAACTTTTGGGCCTCTCCTTGAGCTATAAGTCTCATCTTTTGTATTCTTTTAATAAACTTTTGGGCCTCTAACGGAGTGTAAGACCCATCCCTGGCCTTTGTACAAAAACATTTTTGGGCCTCAATCATTGTTTAAGTCCCGATACAAGTTTAAAGATAGCGGTGCGATCTTTTTTATCTGGGCCTCTCCCTGAGTATAAGCCCTAAACTTCCTTTAAAATAACTTTCTTTTTTGATGTATAGTTGTATCAAACTTTCTTCAATTTCTTGAATAACTAACAATACAGTTATGTTTATACTGCTGGAAGCTTGCTCGCCTGTAAGTTCTCTTACACTCTTCAAAATACTTGTCTATATATTTCATCTGTATATGCTTGTATATATCTGCTTAGCATTTTCCCCAGCAACTAGGGCTAGGATTAGATCAAACCAGTGGTTATTCTTTCAATACAGTCAAAACTAGTTGCCCCATATAAATTCTAGATACAGTCTTGCCTTCTCTTGGGCTTATATAATATGGAACAGAGAAATGTATTATTCCCGGTGAAACTTTTCTCAAGAGTGTCACTACTAGAAATATTTGTACAAGAAATTCATTTCCCTAGAGAGGATTATTCCCGGTGAAACCTCTCTTGAATTTTTCAAACCTTAGAACTGTTCACTAAAGAAAGAATTATTCCCGGTGAAACCTTTCTTGAACTTTTCTCAGGCTTGGACCCACATGCTTCCTAAAAGCATCCCCAACCTATTCTTGGGATTTGTACAAGGACCTTCATGCTTCTTAGAAGTTCTCAGCCTCCTCTTGGGCTTAATACAAGGACCAAAAGACCTCCTACAGGTATAGGACAGAACTTAGTCATCCTTTGATAGTTCAATCCTCTAGAGAGTCAGAGTCAAAACATCAAACCAGTTTAGGGGTTATTCTCATCCCTTAAAACTATCAGCCTCCTCTTGGGCATCATACAAAGATCAACCTCTTCCTACTAGTAGACTTGGAAAGTCTCATCTCCTCAAGGAAAAGGAGAAACCCCTGATCATTTCACCAATTCATCAGCAGAGTTTAAACCCTTCATCCTAAGTTACCCAGCTAGGGTCAACTTACTATCAATACAACCCTAACAGAATCAGAACCTCAAGGCATCTGATATTTCAAATCTTCTGTAATCCTCAACAAGAGTTGATTCCCCACTTTGGACCTGTCTCTGGATCTCAATAATCCTCAGCAGAAGCTAGCCTCCTCTTAGGCTTTATATAAGAAATTCCCCAACCAGCCTCCTCTTAGGCTTTGTATAATGATTTCTCCTCAGCTGAGTCAGCCCCAACCTTGGGCTTTAGAAAACATATTCTCTAGCTGAGTCAATCCCTTTTAGCCTCAATCTTGGGCTTTGTACAAGACATATAAAACCTTTCACCAGTAGAGTCAATCCCTTTTAGCCTCAATCTTGGGCTTTGTACAAGACAAATAAAATACTTCCCCAGAAAAGTCAATGTTCAGCCTCCTCTTAGGCTTTGTATAATGATATCCCCAAAAGATTCAGTCTCTTTTCAACCTCAATCTTAGGCTTTGTACAAGACAGATATAAAACTCCCTAGTAGAGTCAACCTTTTAGCTTCAACCTTGGGCTTTGATCAAGGCACACATAAAACCAACATCCCCTCAGAGGAAATCAAAACTTCTCTCTATAGGAAGACATTTCTCTGTACATCACACATCAAAATAGAAAATCAAACAAACCCTAATCCCAGATAACTGCTATAAGTGGAGCACTTATTGATTCAAAAATCCAAGTTGTAGTCCCTCTCTTATCCTGGTAAACTTCCTCTTTCATCTAACAGCTGTAAGCGGCAAGCCTCTGGACTATTTACATCCAAGCCAATGTCCATCTCTTAGCATGAAAGATTCCTAAGGAAAAATGGCATTGCTCAACAATGAGTTAAAGTTTCCTCCTTCAGGACATCTCCCTTATAAAGGAAATTATGGCATTGTTGGATTCTTATATCCCAGTTAAAGTAATTCCCCTTTATAACCAAATACCCCAACAACTGTGATGAACAGGTGAGATATCTCCCTTTAGAGATGACAAATTCTCTCTCAGTCAAACCTTTAGCTTCAATCTTGGGCTTTGAACAAGACACAAATACCCTTTAGCTTCAATCTTGGGCTTTGAACAAGACACCATCATCTTTTTCCTCCCATAGAATAGGAGGAACTACGATTGCTCTGATTTCCCTGTTTACCTTTACGGGAATACGTAGGCATAAGATTGCGAAAACTTAGCGAGCACACCAATCAAAAACCTTAGGTCCAATACCTTACCAAAAATAACATAATTACTCTCTCAACACTCCCAAAGGAGAAACTTTTCCCAATTTACAGACAAACACCAGTAAGTAGAAAATAGTAGAAAATTGCTAATGATCTATGGATAATCATATATAGGATGGGTAATTAACAACTCCCCATTGTATAACCTGACCCCGGACCCCCCAATATCTTAAAGCATTTGTTAAAGAAAACATCTGCGTGCAGGGTTAGTTTTAGATAGCTTCCCTTTTCTTTCTAGCTTCATAGGATAAATAAGAAATCAGAAAGTAGCATCCAATTCCAACCAATTGCGGTAAGGTGGTCGCGTTACCGACAAAAATTGAACGCTACACCTTTTTCAATTATAAAATAGATTGTAAATGAATTTCATGATCTAAGATTTAGTTTTGGACACTTTGAGCCAATCCAATCTGAAAGATGATGTATAATTTTTCCTTTGTGCATCTGCAAATGATCTAAAATCAACATGTTAGATTTGGATACTTTAAAGAAGTATAAGTTCTTTAGTCATGAACCTAAAGAAAATATTGTTGTTTTGCTTATGAATTTCATTTGAAATATTTTTATTTTGTATATGAATATTTTTGTTGGCTTTTATTTTTTATTAAAAAATTTCAGAGAACAGCCGCATTGTGATTTGATTTCAAATGATGGTTATTGATTAAAATAAATTTTTGGTGAAATACCTAAATGATAAGAATAAATTTGTGTAATCTCATTTTCTAAACAAATTTTTTATTGTGATTTCAGTGATTATTATTATATTTTTATATAACAACTACTAAGTCTTATAACATTTATTGAAATCACTTACATGATCAACTTGTATTATTCAAGACTATACTCTTATCAAAATCGTTTATTTCTCTTATAATTTTTCTATTTTATTCTATATTTAGATGTTTAATTTCTCTTCATCTGATTTACTCTCCTTACCATATAATCCACATGTTTTCTCTCTACATGTCAAAATCACCTAAGTTTGTTTTGTTGGAACAATGAACAACAAGGTTGGTGAACAATGGTGGAGAAACTTTGAATGTGGAGAGTAAAAGAGGAGAATTAAGAGAGAGAGAGAGAGAGAGAGAGAGAGAGAGAGAGAGAGTATGACTAGGATTCAAAATGGAATTCGTCGAATGTGAAAGCTCCTGCACAATAATTCTATTTACAGAACCACTTGTGTGGGCTACAAGCTAAAAAAGCTCACTTAAGTGTAATGTGCCTAATGGTGTATTGTATTTCACTTAAGTGCATGATAACTTACCATATTTCGTATTTCACTTATGTGGAATGTACCTTACGATATTCTACAATTCACTTAAGTGCACCATACCATGCAGGGTTTTGTAATTCTCTTAAATATATCACACCTTAAGGTGTTCCACAATTCACTTAAACACACTGTGCCTTATGATGTTTCGTAATTCTCTTAAGTACATCGTACCTTACGATGTTCCATATTTCACTTCCTCACTAATTTGTCATTATATGTGTGACCCTGTAAGTTCTCGTGATGTTGACAATTATATTAAATCACATATTTAACATAATAAACAGTGAGCAGTATCTAGCAACACATCAGTTTTAAACAAGTCACGAAAATTTCATGTGATATGACTAAACCTTCCGTGATAATGTTTGTGTGTACAATTACCTATTTACCATCCTGTTTATATTGAACACAAGACATAAAATATGTCACCCTTTTCTAGTTCAATATTGGGCCCTTAGACATTTCTCCTGTTATGCATGATGGATAAATTCCATCTAGGTCACTCATGTCCCTCAACATAATTTTTGGAATACCCATCAACTATCTTTAAGGTCATCTAGTTACGAACAACGTTTGGTCAACAATAAAGTAGTTGACTTCACATCTAATATCCACAATGGTTTTAGGTCTAAGGGTGGTATGCACCATTATCACCATGAGGATAATTTATGACACTTTGCATAACATTTTATGTATTATTCTCATAGTGGGTCAATCCACTATAAATATTAATCATAATATTCATACCTATGTGAAGACATGATAACTTTTTAACCATGATTTATGAGATGTGATCATTAATCCACATAATAGTCCTAATGATTTAGTTTTATCTCACTTCACAATAAAGCTCGACTATAGATGCTCTAAGATCATTGTCCTTATGTTAAATGAGAGTAACAGTTAATATTTCATTAAATAAACTAGTTATTCTAGAAACTTTATTATTTTGGAAAATAAATACAATAAATATATGTCTTTTAATTATTAATAAATAATTTGATACAAGTACCAAGTTCTAATAAAGATATTGGCCTCTAGGAGTGACACCAATACAGAGCAAGTCGGGTATACCTCAAACATATCGCCTTTCCCAAAAGATAGCTCGTTACTACTGCTTAAATAAAATTCTCCTGCCATGAACACTTTATGCTTCTTTTCCTTTTGTGATATGAAATGCCTTAAAGTGATCTTTTGTGTTTATGAAAAGAGAAAAAATTGAGAGCAGAGGTTTATAGTCAAGTCTATAGTGGAATAAATATCTTGGAGGGAGACTCCAATACGTTTTTACAAAACATTTAGATTGAACTAGTACTAGACGAATTGGTTTTAGGTTGAATTGATCATGCACTCTCGTATGAGTATCTATATCTTGCTTTCATGAAATTTTCTTTTAAAATCATCGGCTTTGTTTAATTTTTTTAAAGCAATTCATATTCCTTGTGGACAATCAATGGTTCAAGTGTAGGGGAGTTTGATCGACAATATTTTTGTTGTTTTTAATTGTATTTCTTTCCATGTTTTTTATGTGTTTTATTTGTATTTTACTCTCCAAAATTAGTATTTTCACTATGTTTCAATTTATAAGGAATTTGACACTTACTATTGGAGAAAACAGAAGAAAACGCATAAGAGAAGCGAGCAAACAGAAGAAATGACCGTTGGATTGTCATGAACAATACAGTCGCCGTGGCAATGCAAGACAACTGTCATAAAAGCATAAAGAAAAGGACCATTAGCACGCATAAGAGATGACGACCAGCCCGTCATCAGTCATGACACATGTTATATTCCCAAAATCTGAATTTTAAAGAGATGGCGAGTTGACGTCTGTCATCCTCCCAGATTTCAATTTTTGCTTCTTCATTTTCCCATTTTCAGTTATTTTTCCTTGGTCTTTCTTGCGGTTTTTGCATTCCATTAATGCACTTAACTACTATTTTGTGGGGAAATGAGCCTATAAATACACGGTAACATATGGGAAAAAAGATCCAAGCATCTTTGGACTAGAATCACTTTTAATTTTTATTATTTATATAAGTTTGAAGTTTTCCTTTATTGTTTCTCTTATTATTCTTTTGCGTTAAAGTTGTATTTACTGTTGTATTGAATCAAAAGTCTCCCTTGAAGAATCCTTAATTTCAATGATATTGTAATACCCTAATTTTTGCCCCTAAGATCCCACATATCATTTGCATCCCTGTGTTTTCTTTTGTTTGTTTTATGTTTATTTCTGTTTATCTAACCTCTAACCAAAAATACAAAAAAAAAGATGCTGCCGTTTGCTTATTTTTCTCTCTGTGTGTTGTGCAGGTTTGTCAAAGATAATGAAGTGATTTCAAGTCACATGTGTTTGTTCAAAAGCAAGATGTCTTGTGCTGAGATTCTTAAATGTATTAGGCAGTGGTGCTTATGAGTTTTGGGTTCCAACAGATTCAGATGGTTGTAGTTTCGGTTGTGGTTGGTTATGTGGCATATGTTTATCGGAGGCTTGTGAAAAAAATTCAAGATTGGTTTTGGGCTAAAAAAAATAAGGGCTTGTTATCCATGATCCATTTCATAGACCATTTTTTCATTCCAAACACTATTCACATTTTTTAACCATTTTTTCCATATTCCACTTTTTGCTATCTAAACCATTTTTTCCACTTCTTTTTCTTAAATCCATTTATCCGAATATCATATCCAACTTCTAAACCATTTTTTTTAAACCAATTTATCCATACTCCATTTTTACTATCCAAACCATTTTTTTTTATATAACCATTTTTTTTATATCCATGTTCCAATCCAACTCTCCATATTTTTCTCAATATATAATATTCATTTTTATACCATTCCTTAACATTTTTATCCTTTCAAAAACCAAAATCCATCAAGAATTCATTACAAAAAATAACTAAGGCCCATTTTCCATTTTTTCTATTCACACCTCCTATTCCAATCAAAGGCCCATTACAATTTTCCATAACCGACTTTCTAATATCCATTTTTTCTATCAATATCCAATTATTTCATATTCAATATCCATATTTTAGAAATAACCAATTAAATCCATTTTTCATATCCATTTCAAATCAATATCCAATTCATATCCATTATCCTCCTTTTAATATCTACATCATGAACCATTTTTTTAAAACCAATTTCTAAACCCTTTTTTTTTTATCCAAATCTATATCCACATCCAAATTAATTTGTCCTCTTATTTTTTGTTCCAATTATCCAAACATTATTTTAACATCCTTTTTTTTATAATCATGTTTTTTTGTATCCCATTCCCATTGTTCAAAAAAATCAATATTCCAATCATAAGCCCATTAACCAAAAATTGGAAAAATGATTTAAAAAAAAAAAGGAGCAGCCCCAGCCACGCCATTCTTCATCACACGCACGCCAGCTTCCAGCTCACATCACCAAAACGCATGAAAATACAAAGAAAACGGCAGCTCACTACATCTCCAAACCGTTGCACACACGAGTTTCAAAACGGAAACAAAACGCTGTGCTAACATGAATAAAACGCATGAAAATTCTCACGCGTAATCACCAGTCCAAAACGCAGCAATACGCAAAGAAACGGCAACCATTTTTTTTCTTCCAATTTCACCCAATTCCATCTATAAATAGAGCCTTTCATCCATTCATTTCTCAAGCTTTCACAGCCCTAAAAACTCTGCCAAAATCAAACCAAGCTTAGAAAACCACTTCAAAGAAAAAACTCCATTGAAGCTCCAATTCCAAAAGCTTCAAATATCACTCCAATCTTCATCAAAAATCGTTTCTAAGAGTGAAATTCTTCATACAACAACAAGAGGAAGAGAGTAGAAGTTGAAGAGGAGTCTTGCTTC